>PVJC01008621.1:0-18676 GCA_004026665.1 Murina feae | reverse complement strand
CCAACTTCCAGATGAGCCTTTAGATCGTGATGTATTCCTGAGTTGAGGACTGCCTGTACTTTCCACAATGCCCCATGCTGAGGCACTTCCACCCCTGATTGCACTGTGTTCTCCAGGGAAAGTTCCTTTCCAAAAGTTTAGACTAGAAAAGGGGAATGCTCACATTTTACCCTTTAACAGGAAAGTTCCATGTGCTCAGTCTTGATCGCCACCATTTCAGTCCTTTGCAGACTGCAGCATTTTATTTCCTCCCTGACAATGTCGTCGGTCGATGGGGCTGATATGTCAGCCAATGTTTAAAACATGGCTGACACTCACTGCCTAAGTGCTGCCTAGTCAGCGTCCCTGTCTGCTCCCCAGGAGCATTATGAGAGCCCAGCTGACCCTGCCCTGAAGTCAGAAAAGCAACAGAAAGAGGCTGGATGGGAGGGCAAACTACCTCATTTTATTCCGAATGGAGTTGCCTTTTCTCAGTGACCAATCAGTACATAAAATTATGTAAATGAACTAGAACTTGCTGAATTGTGAAGGCCCTAAAGAAGGAGCCGCACTCCAGCTGCAGGGAGAGCAGCTCTGGTGGCCACATCCCTCATCAGCTGCCTGCACCAGGGCCAGATTCTCAGACAGAGGGAAGTAATGGTGCAGGGAGAAGGGCCGGCTTAACGGAACCAGGAACAAAAAGGGCTGCTGCCAGCACCGGGTATTGTTTGGGGGGAAATTTTCCATGTAAAAGATTCAAATAGGTTGAGCAATAGCTGAAAACAGAGGATCTGGCTGAAGAGATGGAGGAACAAGGGATAGAGCTTATAGAAAGGTAATAGAGCATTTCATTCTTTTCCTTCGGTGCTTGTTGGGTAAGAGGAGGTATGGGGCATTGGGGGGCTGGTCAAGAAGGCGGTACTTGCCCGGCTGCTAAGTGAGCAAACGGGGGGCCCTGCAAGTTCTGAGCTCCCCACCCTCAAAGGCCTTTAGGAGCACAAGGTGTCTTGTGTCTTGAGTGTCTGCAGAAGGAAGTTACTGCCCTTCCTTGAAGTAAGAACAAGGGAATGAATAAACTAGAAGCTTCTTTGCTTTATAAACAGATAACCCCCAAGGAAGAGCAAGTTTGAGAAGGACTTCTCTAAGAGCAGCTGTGCCTCCAATGCATAGGAAATCACCCCCTTTCTTCAGTGTACGAGGAAATAATTTACTTATTCAAGGAAAGGATAGTCACGTTTTCTTGAATGCCACCATTGATTTAAGGAGGCGATATGCTTTGCACCCATATCTGAAGAACCGCCTCTGCTTAGTAAATGAAAAGGGGGTTTCTAGGGAAGTAAGGATTCGATCATTGTGTTTTAGATGCTTCAGATACCAGACGCTCCTGACGCATCTCTCTTAGTCCTGCACGGAAATCTCAGAAGCCATCCTTCCCTCCGTCATAGCTTCAGGGATACAAGGAGATAGCCACCCATGTGTCACACCCTGTCTTGAGTTACACCAGAGGTTTACAGCTTGGGGAAAATACGGTTACTTTAACACAGATGTAAATTCCGCATGGGTCCTTCGGCAGGCTCAGTGTTGAGAGACTTCTTCATGCAGAGGAATGTTTTTCTTTCTTATCAGCAACACACTTACTATACTTACTACCCAGTTTTTTCCAGAACAACACAGCTTATCTTACTATCGCAAAATGTACTTGGTCATTTGTGAAATGAAAACATAGTTTAAAAAAGTGAAAGAAGTCAATTGAAAAGGCTACATACTGTATGATTCCAATTATATGACATTTTGGAAAAGGCAAAACTGTGGAGACGGTAAAAAGATTAGCAGTTGCCAGGGGCTAGGTGGATGGAGGGATGAATGGGGGGAGCACAGAGGATTTTTACAGCAGTTAAGACTATTGTTTTGTATGATGCAATAAGGGTGGGTACATGACATTATACATGTATCAAAGCCCATAGGATACACAACATCAAGAGTGAAGTCTAATGTATGGCTCATCAGTTATAACAAATGAACCATACTCATAGGGAAAACTGGGGTGGGGGAGAAAGAGGATACACAGGTACTCTTTTTACTTCTCACTCAGTTTTTCATAAAACTAAAACTGCTCAAAAAAGTATTATTATTATTAATTTAGAATAGTGTCTGGCACATAGCACTATTGAATAACTTACTGAATACATACATACAATTTCCCTGATGGGGAATCAGAAGTCTCAGTTAATGGGACTAAAAAAGTCTGTTTCTTAAAACTTCAGCCTCATGGCACCATCTCCATGGACACGGAGGAGGCAGTGAGTGATGTTATTCTACTCTGGTAGCCAACATACAGCCTCCAGCAATTTCATTTGGAAAAAAAGTTATCAGTATATGGAATCTTCTTATCTTTCTGGTGATGGTTATTACTAGTCTCTTTCTTTAAAAACAAGCCAAAAAGAAGAAGAATACCAAATCAGCTTACCTCTTCTCAAGAGGTTCCTGTTCTCTCATTTGGAGATTCCGTTACACCCCTTCCTTACTCTGCTTTCTAGTGCTGCTGCCCTAGCTTAGGTCTGTCCGCCCTAATAGTGAAGCCACTTGCCCTGCGCTCACTCACAGGCTGGTTTTTCCCTGTGGTGTGGGAAGGGGGATGGTTGGATAACCTCAATCAATATCCACACATCGAAGAAAATATCTTGAGGAAAAGCACAAGTAGCGATGAGGACTTGTTGTGACTGGCCAGAGGAAAACCCACTCTTACAAATTTACACGTCAGTCAAAGAAAGCTGTGTGCTAAATGCTGCATTTTGTAGCACATAAAATGCATTCCCCTTTGGTGAGGAAAAATTGTACCTAACAGTTACCCTGCATTCAATGTGCCCTTAACACGCGTGTACCCAGTGACAGACACAAAGCTGAACTGGCACAAAGCCGGGGAAATTCATATTATCTCAGGATGTCAGTGGTGTCGGTGCTCTCATGAACAAAAGTAAGCTTCCTCCCAGAAGACTACAGTAAAATCACACTCAGCACACGTCAAGAAGTACAGGTTTTCTTTTCAAAAGACAGCCTCAAGGAATGGGATGTGTCTCAGTGACATAGCACCTGTGCCTCTTAAATGCCAACAGAGTGAGCAAGATCTCCAAGCCCACAGTCTGATTCTTCTCTAGAATCTTCTCAGGCTTGATTTCCCACCTGGAAGTCTGATGAAGAGGTGAGAAATGTGTCACTAGCCCCCTCAGTGTTCAGCTTCCGCCAGCCACCAAAAACAATTGGGAAGACAGCATGAGGGTTCCCCTCCAGGGTACCGGAAAGATGGGGCATGCAATCCAGTCATTCCTGGTTTTCTCTGAAAATAAAATAGACTCCAGTTATTTAAAACCTCACACATTAATTAAGCCAGGAAAAAAAAAAATAGGGAGTAAAAAAAAAAAAATCTAAGAAATACACTGTCATACATTTTCATTTAAATCTGGAAGAGAGTAGAACTTTTCTTACTCCCTGAAATTTTTTCTTGGTAAATTGGAACTGAGGGGCAGCATAAGAATCAGAGAATGTCAATAGAGGGCTGAAGGAACAGTCCCAACAGCCAGGGTTCTCCATCTCCAGATGTGCTGACAAGCATTTAGTTATTTTCTCTAATGATACACCAAACATGGAAGTCACTGGAAAGTACCTTATGGAACGTTTGTGTCTGAAGTCGGAATCTCGGAAGTCACTTTCTCAACCTTGTCCGTGTCTCCTTCTTTCGCAGGGCAACGGGCTTCGGCTTCTTGAACGCGCTCTGCAAAGCTGCCGCCGTCCTTGGGAACTTAATATTCGGCTCCCTGGTTAGCATCACCAAAGCAATCCCCATCCTGCTGGCCTCCACTGTGCTCGTGTGTGGAGGACTGGTGGGCTTCCGCCTGCCCGACACACAAACCCAGGTCCTGATGTAACGGAAACAAGCCATCCGCCCTGAGTCCCTTTCTCCTGCCCTGTGTCAACCTGATCAACTCAACACTTCAGATTTTTCAGATATAAAAGGTGGTCAAATGTCAGGACACTGACTCTTGCTGTGACTATAACTTAGATGCATACCATCGTGCCCCTTAAATGTGATTTTGCAGAGGGTCTGGGTTTTGTTTTATTTTCCACGCATTGTCATCTTTCCCAACTGTGATGCTACTGTCTCCCCAAAATCTAGTGGAAGCTTTGTCTTAAATGTCCTGGTCAGCCGGGCATCCCTGAGGTTCTGCTCGCTGGGGGCCTGGGAGCCAAGAAGAGGACTGTGCTGCTATGAGAAATAGATCCTGCTCCCAGTTCAACACCCACAGGAAGTATAAGTTGGCATATTATTGCATTTGTGCTGAGGAGAGGGATTCTTTTTCTCTCTTTCTCTTTTTTTTTTTTTTTTTTTTCAAACAGAGTGACATTTCCTGTTTACTTAGAAAAGGACACCCAGCAATTCTAGCTGTAACAGCAGAGCCTTTCAAAGAAAACCATGTGGTACCAAACAGGGCTGGGTGGAGCTCTTTCAGGAGCGACAACTAAGGTGGCTCTACAGACAAGAAAAATAAAGGCTCTGCAGTGAGCAGCAATGGTCTGAGTGAGCTGTAAAAGCAAGATTTCTGCCAGAAAGCCCAATTAATTGCTGAAAATGTGAGGAAATAGTGTCTGTGATTGTGGCATGTGGTTCAGAATGTTAGAAAATGAGAGAGAGAGAGAGCTTTGGCCTCCATTCACCCCTCCTCCCCCTGCCCCAGCCTCAGATACCATTGATCTTGCCAGAAAACAGATTCAGGAAAAGAAAGCCTCTTTCTAAAAATTGGGTCTGCCTACCTGATTCTGCCGTTCGCCCAAACTGTCTCTAGAGATTGTCAGGCATCTGCATTGTTGTAAATTTTAAATCAGAGAGACATTCACACCTAAAGCCATTTGGAAATGCAAAGTGATACCTTGAGGGACAGTAGCCCAGTGACATTGGACTTCATAGCTGGTATCCCTGAAGCAGGTCCCGTCTTCTGTCTTCCTCTGGCTGAGGCACTGGTCAGGGTGTCAGGGTGTTCTGTGTGGGATCACAGCCTGCCATGCGCACAGGGCCCTCTGGCAGGCACAGCAGCCTCTCCGGGTGGTGGTTGGCTGCTCATTTTATCTGTGCAATCTGCCTGGGCCTGGAAGAGAGAGGTCAGCAGGACATTCCCAGGGGCTGTCAGCTACATGACCTTCTCACCCCTCCGGCCTGCCCCTCCTCCAAGCTCATGCTTTTTACTCATCTTTGAAATCCGAAGCCTTCTTGTAGACTTGCAGCAGTGACCAGAAGCCAGGAATAAATCCCATATTAAAACAATATTCCTTTTTTTTAGCTCTCTCTTTCTTGTGAGAGGGTTACCTCTTATTATAGGCCTCAGCCCTGAGGCCTCGCTAAGGAGAGCTTTTGTTTCCAATAGTCATTACATTCAAAGCTGTCTTAACCCCACAGGCCCCCCTCCCTCCCTCCCCCTCCCTAATGATCCCGGTAGAGCTCCAGACTGTGGAGTTCAGACTCCCTGAAAAGCTTCTTTCATTAACATAAGCCATTAATCGACTCCCCCTTGAAGTAATTCTGGTCTGGGAGGGCAGGGCGGCCTGGAGTTGGGGCTGGCAGGAAGAAGGTGGTTCCCTGGGGACCGGGCTTAGGGCCAGAACATCAGGAAAACTTAAACCAAAAACTGCTAAGGTGGCAGGCAGAAGGAAAATCTATAAAGACTAGATGAGATCTATAAGACCGATAGCAGCAAAGCCGGGGAAGAAAGAGGACGTACCCTCACTTCTGCCTGTTGTACCATTGCTGGAGAACAAAGACAGCAGTCACAAACCAAGGAGGGACCCCGTCTGTCCTTCCTCCATATGGACTTGTTTCTCCACCTCTCTACCCCTTGATTCTCTTCGTAGAAAAGACCTATTTGGAGACCTGAGCAGGAGTTTTTGTTTTCTGTTTTTTTGGTTGAATGTAGCCTGTGCAGTAATAACAGCAAACGCAAGACATGTGTCTCCACTGACTCATTCGAAAGAAAAGCAGAAATGTGCATGATGTCGTCCTCTTGTCTTCTGTGACCCCGAACTTTGCTTGCTGGACTGCCTTTCCTTTGAGAAAGGTCTCCCATGTCCACTGTAGCTCTGAACGCATAAACCGTCTCCCAAGCTGCGGAGCTCGGTTTACAGGGAATTTTACTGGAACTCGGGGTTGGGCCAGAATAAGGTACACCAGCAGAACCCCACCGGCCATGCACTCGGCCATCATACATCCTCTTCCGAAGGGCCTTTCCTGGCCTTGTCACCTAATCCAAGCCTCCCAGGTGGCCCAAGAGGGACCTATTCTAATCTCCTGGACAGTCAGCGGTCACAAACCTTCTTGGTCGCCACCTTTTCCATCTTTTGTGCGGTTTTCCCTGCCTCCTGTTGTTCCCACCACCTGGATTTTCTATGAGAGCTCAGGTTCCTCCCAAAGTATGCGGTGTGGCCTGTCTGGCGTGTTCTGGGGTTCGCTAGATTAAGATAGAGCCATGCGATTACACAGGAACTCTCCGTTCCATCAGTGTAGAGGCTGCCGGCACCTGGCCACGCACCCAGCCTCTCATGTCAGCTACAGCAGAAGGAAAATGAGAGTGTGTGCAAAAGCAACGGCCCAGGAAACAGCCCCACTTGCTCCACTTTCTCAAACTCCTGTTCTGTCTACAATTTTCTCATAGTTGTTTGGAATCAATCCAGAATGTGCCTGAACCCTATTATTATTGCTGGGTCCTCGCAGTAGGAAAGACAACCCAGCTGCTCCAAACTAAAGCCTGTCCCACGTTACAGCCTGGCTCCCGTGCAGGCCTGTGCCTTGGAAGCCAAACCCAGCAGCCAGGCGTCATCTCAGGCCCAGAGTGCCGGCCCTGGGAGAGCAGACAGACGGGACCTAGCCCAAGCTCCACCACTAACCAACAGGGAGAGGCAGAGCTTGCTGGGGAGAATGTCAGTCATCAAACAGCCCTAGTCCTCCTTTTCTCTGTCTATAGAATGGGACCAGTTGGCAATTGGGACTATTTCAGGATTCTAGAGAATCTTCATGAAAAGGGGGATTATCTACCTTGCGATGCTACACTCATCTTTATAAACACCAAGTAGGTTCAGTTTTGAAACTAAAACATTGGGAACTAGGCATGTACACAAGAGCTTGAGAAGTTGTTTGGGAAGCCCCCGTGGATGGGCCAGAGAACAGAGGTCTCATGTTTGTGCTTCCAGCCTCGTAGGATCTGGAGCATTACCTCGATTTAATGCTGGTGCAACACTTACCTTTGCCCAGGAAAGGACCCACCCTGTCAGGCAGATGACTCTCCAGTCACACTGCTATCACAGAGGCTGTATTCTATAGTTACCTCTTCCCACTTCTCATTTTATTCTTGAAACTTGGTCGTAAGTCGATCTAGGCCTTCAGAAACAGAGTTATTAAGTGATTTCACCTAAGTTGGCAAATGTACCCTCATTTACAGGTCTCCCCAAATCAGAATTCAGGTTTATGCCAAAAACTACTGAGCTGCTCTTTTGTATGTCTTGAGGTATCAAGGGAGAGGTGGGAAAAGAATCATAGTGACAGAAGGGAGAGTCTGAGCTATCTTAGAGAAGGTTCCAGTGAAGGATTAGGGCACCCCTGAGACTTTCTGAACCCTGGGATCCTTTCCAAAGCATCTTATGGGAACACCTTCTGATTCCCTCAGCCAAAATAGAATATCTTGGTTTTTCCTATTCAATATCAAAATGGCCTTTACCTAGTTCTTCACTTAAACACCTCACCTGTTTGTGCACTAAAGGCTCTGAAAGCAGGGACGTCTGAATTTGGCCTTTCCCTGGTATACCGAAAGACAGCTGGTTGGTTGTTTAGGTGATTATTGGCTATATAATTGGTTTTCCTTTAACCTCTATATCATGTTGAACTTAGTTCAGCAACCAAACCTATAGAAACACCAGTCACATTATGACAGCAAAAAGTAATCTACACAATGGGACACTCTAAAATGAACTGTTATTTCTTATGGTGTTTGTTTCTGCCAAGCAAAGTATGTTTTAAGTAAAGCTTCTCTCGCAATCTGTGTAATGGAGACAAAAGAAAATTGTCAGTATCTCCTAGGTATTTTGTGTGTCCCTTCACTGTGTCAGGTATGGAGTGACAGCTCTCCATGTAAAGTCCTTTTGCTCTAAGTATTGGCAGTGTCTCACCTCCGGTCTTTCTCAGACAATGGATGTAGTTTAGTAATCCCAGGATTTTGCGTTACAAGGATACAGTTCACGGGTCTGCTTAGGCCCGTGTGTTAGGCTAGCAGGGCTGGGGAAGGGGGGAGAGCTGGGCAGAGCATTCGCTGGTCTCAGCATTCGCTGGTCTCATGTCACCTCATGTGATTATTCAATAAATATTTATTGAGCACCTCCCGTGAGCTAGGTTGAGGCACTGTGCTTCACCTCAGGAAGCTGTTTGGGGAGCATCATAGTGACCCCACTCCATGTTGGAACCCCCTCCTATAAACACAAAGTGCTTTTTTCAAATTTAAAAAGTTATTGCCTATGGTGGATAGTGCAGGGGGTCCTTGGAAATTGAAAATACCTTCGAGAGGAGGAGGAAGCCCTCAATGTCTGGACTTTGTTGAAGGGACTACTGACTAGTACTGGAAAAATGGAGCCATGCGTGTGCTATTTCTTTCAATGTCTCGGCAGGAAACCGCCCTAAGGTATTATCCCATGAAAGGAATCAGCAGCAAAGATATCCCCATCTGCATAATGATATTCATTTTTAAAGTCCCAGTGTCTTCAGGACACTCTTTTCATGGCCTGAAACTCGAGGGGAGCGGGCAGTCTGTTCCCAGCGGGCAGTGCTGGCGTTTTCTCCCCAGCAGAGTCAGCAAACCCTCAGCTGCTGCGAGTTCCCTGCCCTCAGCGTCCGGATGTTTCCTTTCTGATTTTGAGGACTTGTGACTGAGTCAAGTGTCTTTGCAGATATCCTAGAGCAGCTTTTCCTCTCCACCCTCCACAGATAAGCCACCCAGAAAACAAGTTCTGACAGTCCGTGGCAGGAGATTTTCAGATTTCAGTTTCAAACCAGTACATGGTTGTGGCAAAGGGTCTTGAAGCTGGAAAGGACCTTTGGAGCTCTGAGGGAAGGCAGGGCAGAGAGGGAGATGGTCGTGACCCTCCCCCGCCCCTCTGAGAGCTCTGATTCCTTTCTAACCCACTAGCACTGCTGTCCTCTTCACCTGCCCTGGTCAGCGCACACTCAGCTTCCCTCCTTTCCCCTCTCTTCTTCCTTCTTTCCTCCTTGTGTCACTCTGACTCTGGCAGTGTTCAAGGCAAGGCCAAGCTTGACTGGGGCTGAAGAATCTGCTGATCAATCCTGCATGTGGTGGAGGCCAGAGAATAGAACACATGAACGTGAATGGGAGCAGGGATGTGAGCTCTAGACTCTTGGCTTTGACTCAGCTCCCTGTACTGGGCCAGATTTCCCACTGCTTCTCAACTCCTGTGGGCGATAGATAGATGGGCACCACTGGCATGAAACTTCAGAGAGCCCCCCCCCCTCGGAACTCATTGGCTGTGGAAGGTAGACCCACCTCTCCATGCCCACAGAGGGTGTCACTTGGTGCAGAAGGCTGGGTGCTTTTCATTCTGATTTAAATGCTGATGTTGCAGAGGTTGCCTCTTCTCTGCCTGCCCTCCCACATTCCTGCTCCCCTTAGAGTGAAGAGGGCCCAGAACTAGGAGAGGAAAGCAGCCTCAGCCGTCTGTTCAGACTCGACAGCGTTGAACACCAGGCGAGCGGCCCACCCTCGAAGTAGGGTGCAGGGGCCTAAGCAGCTCTCAGGTGCTGGAGAGTGACTGGCCAGGCCCGCTCAGATCCAGGCCACACCAGAGTGAGCCCCGTGGGTTTGCGGGTCAGCACGGCCCATCAGACGGAGGCAAGGACGGGCCTAGCAAGCGCAACCGCCTGTCAGCACACATAGGGCTTCTTTCTGCATTTGTATTGACTCAGGAGAGGGCCCACAGTGCAGAGAACCCACCGCCGTCTATGGGAAATGTGCCTTCAGGGAGAACACACAGAAAGTTGGCTATTTTATTACATGCAAACAAACATAAACTTGTTTGAAGTTACAGAGTATCTCCCCTCTCACACCCAAGTAGGCGTCCGAGAAGGAAACTCCTTCCTTGCCTTTGACATTCGCCAGGCCTGTCTCGAAAGAACAGGGCAGATGAATGGCTGAATCTCGTTTCCACCACTGTCGCTATACGTTTATTGAACTGCATCTATGTCCTAAATCAAGTGGAAGAGAAAAAGAAATGTTCTTTCTTGCTGTGTGCTTTCACAGCATCCAAAACGTGGCCGTCTGTCCTCGCCCTGACCCAAAACATACTGAACGGATTTTGTGTCCTTCACGGATGTCTAGATCCTGTAAATAAATTCCTAGGGGAGCTTTGCCTTTCAGGTGAACCCCCATTTCCACAGGCTGAACCCACAACCCTCTCTCCTCGCACTGAGATCTTGGCAATGGTCCTGTCCTTGGTTTTGGTGTTTGGGTGTCTTGTTTTGTCTTGTGTTGTGCCTTTTCTGTTTTTACTGCTCGGTAAGATCTCCTGCTATGAACGTCCCAGTTGCCCCAATTATACTCTCTCTGTATATGTGCTGCATGTGTGAACCCCAATAAATTCTGTTTCGGGTTTCTGGAGTCTTCATCTTCAGTGCAGCTGGTGTTGCTGTGAACTCATCCTTCTGGTATGCTCCTCTGCGTCTGGTTCCCGATTGCCAAAACGTTTGACCAAGTGTGTTTTGACAAACGTCGTGAGACAGCCATTTGTATCCTTGTGGAAGGACATGCTCCGTGGGGGCTGACTCATGTACAGCATCAATCCATCCAGTGCGAAAGTGTGTATACATTTATCTGCCAGACACTTAACATTCATGTAGTAGCTGCAACGATATGTAATGTACATCCAGTTAATAAAAGAGCAAATTTTTTTGCTCCATTCTATTCAAAGAAAGATTGCCTTGTGACTGGCTTCCCTTCCAAGCATGAATTGACCCTTGAGAAAGAATTAAGTCCTTTTTAAAATGGACATCGTGAGAACCTGTGTCCCTTGCTTTCGGGCGACTTGAATCGCTTCCGTGGGCCGATGTCAGGGGTATCGATGTGTTGCTGATTTTACGGGAACACTTTCTGATTGTTAGCCAGGACCCCTGGGAAGAAAATGTTTGCGGGGGAGTTTGTGGCAGAGCAGATGCTCGTGTTCTTTTGCCCTAGAGCAGGAATAGCAAACAGATTTGTAACGAGCATATGGTCTCCAATTGATTGGTAGTGGCTGTTTGGAACATGTGTTTGAGAAGAATGATGAGGAAAAGTGCTGTTTTGTAGCATTGGCATCGGAGGCAGAAACAGGGACTGTCTGCCATGGATTTGCTGAATACTTTTGCCTTCATTTCAGAGAAGACCCAGCTTCAAACCTCTTTACTATGCACATAACAAAGATGATAGGACAGTTCCAAGGTTGGCTATGATGTGGCGTGGCAACACTAAGACCCAGGTTCTTTCTGTCTTTTAGATCAGCCCTCACTAGCTCACTGCCTTTTGTCTCCTCGTGGACTTGAGATGGTTTCAGCAATGCTGAGCATCATTCCGTCACACAAATATCTTAAGGGCCAGAAGAGGTACCATCCCCTCTTTATGACCCTTTTTTATGATTAAAGGGGTCATTCTCAAATGCTTCAGCAGACTGCCCCTCTGTCTCAGTGGCTGGATGTGCATCATTTGCCTACTCTTAAAACCAGTCACTGGCAAGGAGAATATAATTCTCACCACTGGCTTAAACTGATCAAGGTTCTCCTCCCCCGAGAGAACTTGAAAGGACCTCACCCTTCCCTGAAGCACACGGCTTCTGACTACGTGAACAAAATTGGGGTTTAAGCGAGCCAGGAAGAAGGGAGGTAGCTATTGAGTAGGCTAGCAACCATGGGCTCCAGAACTGAGCCATTTCATGCTGTGGCCACATGTCACTATTTATATTTAAACTTAAAATAACTAAAATTCAGTTCCTCGGTCACACTTAGCCACATTTCAGGTGCTCAATTACCACGAGATCTGTGGCCACCATAGAACATTTTATCATCAACAAAAATTCTCCTGGAAAACTCTATCCTGGCCCGACCAGCATGGCTCAGTGGTTGAGCATCGACCTATGAACCAAGAGGTCATTCCCAATCAGGACACAGGCCCAGGTTGCAGGCTCGATCCCCAGGGTGGGGCAGCTGGATGCAGCTGATCATTGATTCTCTCTCATCATTGATGTTTCTTTCTCTTCCTCTCCCTTCCTCCCTGAAATTAAAAAAGAAAATACTACCTTGGACATTGTGCATTCACACCCTTCTGCAGGCTGTCCCTTCTGCTGAGGCTTCTCTCACTTCCTCTAGCTTCTCTCCTCCCCCTACTCCCCCTGCCCAGGCCAGAGCCCATATTTTTGCTACAGCAACTCTGTTTCCCCCTCTTCCTCAAGCAGAAATGCCCATCACCCCACCAGTCTTCCCCCTTTCCCAGGGCCCAGCCCACCAGATCCAGGACCTATTTAGTATTCAGGAAAAGTTACCATCTGCCTCCCTTTTCTCTCCTGGTGCATGATGAGGTCTTACATGAAGGGGGAAAGAAGTCTCCACAGGCAAACACCCCCAGGAGTGTCAGGGATGGCGGCAGGCATGGAACTCACAAGATGCTGGCTGTGCCTGGCAAGGATCACTGTGAGTGTGGAAGGACGCATCCATAGGCCTGGCCTTCTTCTCTCTGTGTGGTCACATGACTTCTCTTGGTACAAGTCCGTGTGCTAATCTCTTCTTATGAGGGCACTAATCATGTTGGATTAGGACCCGCTCTAATAACCTTTAGTAACTTAATTGTCTTTTTAAAGACCCTGTCACCAAATGCAGTTACATTCTGTACTGGGGTTAGGAGTTCAGGATATGAAATTGAGGGAGGTGCAAAATGCTACATTTGTAATTGTGTAGAGTGTGTTGTGTGTACATGTACTTTGCACAGAATGTGGTTGAATATGCTTGTGGTCACATGGACGAAGAGCACAGGCTGTTTGTGTTGTCAGCATAAGAACACTCGAACCTGTAGAAAATGTTTATAAAGGTTTCTTACAGCCAAACAGATACCAGGTCCGGAAGTGAGATTTCCACAGGCTGAGAAAAATGCTTCTGAGAATTGTCATTTGCCGTTTTTTTTTTATACATTTGGAATGAAGGAGGAAATGTGGGAATGATGATATGAGGGTAGGAGAAGGCAAGGCAGGGAACTCTCTGATTGAATTACAGGAGAGTGAACAAGATGTCATACTCTCTGGAGGACGGTGACACTGCCAAGGGATCTGAAAAGAAGGCATTTCAAAGGCGTATTAACACAGATGCACAAAGCAGTGGACAGGGCTTGCATATGCAAAGATAACATCTCACTAGGAAAGTCGAGGCCTGAGGCGTGATTGCTTACCATGACCTGCCCAGGAATTTATGGTCAGATCACCCTGTGCGGCTACTGGCAGTTAGATTTATTTCAGAGCCCCCTTTTCATCTGCAGTGTGTGTTCATTCTTGTGTGAGGAATAACTCTAGGACCCTGCACTCATAAGCCAGACACAGATAACTGGGGACAGCCCAGGGCAGCCTAGCCAGGCTGTGAGGTCCTGCAGGGCTGTTCTCAGACTGGTGATTCTGCCTCCTTCCACCTCTCCACGTACTAAATTCCAAATGCGACCTCGCTCTCTATACAGGAATTTTATTTTATGCTGGAGTTTATGAGTGCACTGTTGCCTACCCTGCACCACAGCCTCTGAGCAAAGCAGCCCTCTGTGGCCTATCCCTGGTGCAGCTTCCTCTGCACCGGGACCAGGTGTGCCCTGGTTGGATACGAGCATAGGCAGGAGGAGGCGTGTTCCTGGAGCTTGGGTAGGCAGGTCAGTCTGTCACTACTGCCCTCTCTTTGTTGAGTGGGGAGAACAGATGTACCGTCATCTCCTGCAGTTTGCTGTCCAGACACCAGGGGGAGGAGTGAAAGCCACAAAGGAGACAAGTTCCTGCAGCAAAGGCAGGTTCCAGCCCTGCAGCCGCTGGGCTCCCTGGGGCCAGAATGAATGAGGCCCTGTGGTCCGGGATCAAGGAGCACACAGTCAGCGCCAACCCTGACTCAAGTGCACCAGTGGCCGCTCTGCCTTCAGTCCTGTTGCTGAGTCCAGTGCCCAAAAGCCCACAGGAGGCAGAACAGACCAGAAATGCACCAAATGCCCTTTTGGACTGAGATGTCCAAGGAAGTCTCAGCAAATTCCGTGTGGGATGCGCCTGTAAGGAAAGCTGCTACACACTGCAAAAGGATAAACGACTTCTAAGTTGCCCCCGCCTCTCTCTTGGGCTTTGAAAACACTGCACATATCCAACCACAAGCCCACCCTTCGCTGCGATGTTGCACCCTCTTCGCCTCCTGCCTCCACGAGAGGACTCGGCATCCTCCCCACCACATTAGAGCCCACCTGCAGCACTTCCAGAAGTGCAGGGAGCTCAGACTCTCCAGGTCTCTGTGGGCCTTCCAGTGCAGGGGGCAGAATTTATCCGCTGCCGCAAGTAAGACTTTGGGCAGAGCCAGTTCCAGGTTTGGGATGGGAGAAAAATGATACAAAAGTATTTATTTAGAATGAGAAAAGAAGCTACCACAGTTTATGAACTTTTATCACAGGCCATAACAAAATCCAGAGAAAAGACAATACTAGTTTTTATTGAAGAACTGCCTGACACACCTGTATAATTTTTTCCCTAAATCATCCTCTTTGATTGCCTTTTTCTGTGCCAATGGTTTTGTGATGTCAGCGTCAGAGAATAGGAATATAAAACTAGTTTCGATTACTAAGCTGCTGGTTTTTTGACAGTTTCTTGCTTCTTCACTCCCCACATACTTCCGGTGCTGAAGTCACAGACCACATTCATACTTGCAGCCCAATCTCTGGCTCCAACATTCGAGACACAGGCCAGGCGAATGGGCAAAGCGGGCAGCACGAGTGTTCAGTGGGGCAGCCAGCCATAACTTCACCATTACAGGAGTGATTGCGAACTATGGAAATATATATCCCCAATCCAGTTCTTCTTAGCCGGAACCCCAGGTGCCCAGCTCCACTCAACACCAGGCTGACTTTGAGGAAAAGAAGACGAAGTGCAAAGAACCAACAGTTTTAACTAAGGAAACAATCTATTCACTTACAGGTTGTTGTGGTTTTTTTGGGGGGGGAGGGGATGTTGCACATTTTTAAAGAACATATTATCAGTGCCTTGGAAGGGGCCCATGAAAATGGGGGCCCTGACTGAGTCTTAAGCTTCATTAGTTTTGTGGTAACACTCCTCTGAGTTCTGAGTTCACACAGATGTGAGTTTGAGCCCTGACTCTGCCACTTGGCAGCTGTGAGGGCATGGAGGAAGCTAAAATTAGTCTTTCTGAGTTCATGTCCACAACCACAGATTAGAAAAGAGGACAGTTTGTATTTCACTGAGGTTTGTGAGAAAATGTAAAGAAAAGGCTGAGCAAAGTGCCATGAGTCCTCAGGACGTGGTAGCCACTGTGATGCGCGTGGTGGGCTCAAAGCTGCTCCTTCACACTAGGATGTTGAGATGCACTCAGATGGGAGCCAGATCCCGTCATCTGGCTCAGGTGGGGTGGAGTCCTGGCATTTCTAACTCTCGCGGGACTTGTGGCAGTTCCATGTAACTTTAGCTTCTATTGTCGTCAGCATGCATAGCAGGAACCTTGGCCTGTGGTGACCCTGGCAGCAACTCCAAGTGACTCACCCACAACCCCCGAACCCAGCTGTAGTTCCACTTCTCACAAAGGCAGCCTCACAGTGCCCTGCCAGATGCCCAGGTGCCCAGCTCCACGGGAGGGCCTCTGGCAGCCAGGAAGAGAAGGAGGAGACACAGGGCACAGGATGCCAGGACCTGGCTGACTCCAGCCACCCCTGAGTTCCTGGTGCAGAGCTTGGTGGACCTGGAACTGCCCGTCAAGGGCTGCCTCTCTTCCTGTTCCCTGGGGCCCCATCATTCATCCTGCCAGGTGGGAGATGCCCCACAGATGGTAGTTCAAGTCTCTCCCCAGTGCGGCTGTGGGGAATGCACCCAGAGGAACCTTGCTTCCTGGAGACTAAGAAAAAGACCAAAGAATCACTGTTCCCAGCGGGCACACTTTCAGAACAGTGATGGAGGAAATGAATAGTTTATAAGGAGAACAAGGGCCATGGTAAGTGATCCCTGAGCACAGGAAGACACCGTGGGAAGCCAATGGCGAGACGGGTCTGGAGCCGAACATTGTGCTGGACACTTTGGAAATTATAAAGGAGCTAGGAGTTCGGTCTCTAGATTCAGTCAGACCTTACTCATGCTCACTAGAAGCACTGGTAAGCTGTGTGGTCCAAGGCAAGTTCATTAAGATACCTATTTCCCACTTTAAAAGGATTGAATAAGATAATACAAATGCTTATAGCACACTCTCTCTTTTTAAAAAAATATGTTTTATTGATTTTTTCCAGGGAAAAGGAGAGTTAGAAACATCGATGAGAGAGAAACATCAATCAGCTGTCTCCTGCACACTCCCTACTGGGGATGTGCCCGCAACCAAGGTGCATGCCCTTGACCGGAATTGAACCTGGGACCTTTCAGTCCACAGGCGCTCTATCCACTGAGCCAAACCGGTTAGGGCTTAGCACACTCTCTTAATGGTGTCTGTAGTGCACAGAAGTTACTGATCTTAAAGTGGTCTAATGACCAACCTTTCCATTCTAGGTTAGTGTTTTGAGGAAACACTGATATAAAGAAATCTTTGTGTACTCCAAGCTCATGGAGACATTCCCCTCACCTAGCTGTTTTGTTGTTTTTCATTTCACATTTAAATCTACATTCAGCTGGGATTCTTTTGTGTGTGTCTTCAGTAGCCATTAGAGGACACCCTTAAAGGAGTGAAAGGGCAAGCCACAGAGTTGGAGAATGTATCGGCAACTTGCATAACCAACAAAGGACTTTTATACAGAATAGATGAAGGACTACAATGAATCAACTGAAAAAAAAGAAAAGAAAATAAAGAAAGACAGATAACCCAATATCAAAAGAGCAAAGACTTAAATGAAAACTCACAAAACATGTCCAGAACACGGCCATTGAACATAGGAAAACAATTTCATGAGTCATCAAGAAAATGCAAATAAAACCATATTATGATATCATCAAGTGTTGGCCTGGAGCTCTCATCAAGGAACTCCCACTGCTGGTGGGACGGTCAGTTGGTGTGACCACTTTGGAACGGTGTTTGAAAACATCTGCTAAAGCTGAAGGCATGCCTATCTTATGGTACAGAATTCCTCTGCCCCACAGAAATGTGCGCCAATGACATGTACAAGCGTGTTTGTAGCCAAATCTGGGACATGCCAGGGCAATACTGCCTTCCCCAGATCTCCCTACTCACCCATTGATCACACCATTGATTATGCTCTCTCCCAGTCCACTTTCTGGCCTTCATTCATCCTTCTGAACGCCCCATGAACATTCTGATTTCTCCCTAGTTGCCAGCCTTTTTATGATTTCTTCTAAAATAGATTTCACCCCTAGTTTTCTAAATAAGTATGATTTTAATACCATGGTCACTAAAGATAATTCAGAAAAAGTAACTTGCGCTTAATTGGTTACAAAGAAATTAATTTCTATGGGAAAGGGACATTTTCTTTTCCAAACTTCCTTATAATACAATGACTACCCCCATATATAGGGTTGAGCCCCATATATAGGACTTAGTGCTTTATATACAGTATTTTTATTAATTTATTTAAAATTACTGTATAATTTATTATATTTATATTTTAAATAGTTTAATTTATTTAATTAACAATAAGTTATTTGTGCCCTAGCCAATTTGGCTCAGTGGATAGAGCATCAGCCTGTGGACCTAAGGGTTCTGGGTTTGATTCTGGTCAACGGCATGTACCTCGGTTGCAGGCTCTTCCCCAGCCCAGTCTCTGGTCAGAGCTTGTGGAGGAGGCAACTGATTAATATGTTTCTCTCACTTCATAATTTCTCTTTGTCTTTCTCTCTCTCCTAGACTCTCTTTAAAAATCAATGGAAAAATATCCTCAGGTGAGGATAAAAAATAAATAAATAATAAAATAAATAAATATTATTTGTAACTCATTATAATTTACTAGAGGCCTGATGCAGGAAATTCGTGCAAGAGCAGGCCTTCCTTCCCCCAGCTGCTGGCACTGGCTCCCCTCCGGCACCCAGGACCTGGGCTTCCCTCGCAGCCCAGGCTTTGTCTGGAAGGTAGTCCAGAAGGACATCCAGTCTAATTAGCATATTACACTTTTATTATTATAGATTGTATCTTAAGTAATTCATAATAAATTACTTTGTAATAGTTTTATAGCCTAATAGCTATATCATTATCCTCATTTTTCAGATGAGGAAACTGAGACTCAGGGAAGTTAAGTAACTTGGCCAAGGACACATAGCTAGTAAATAACCAGCAAAATTCCAACCTAGGTCGCTCTGATTTTAGAGCCCCCAAGTCTTAAGGACTAAGCTCTCTATAGTATTTGCATATTTACTAGTAGGACTGGCCTAGCATCCATGTTACTCACCCAATAGTCTCAGTTTTATCCCTTAGGCATCA
>PVJC01008620.1:0-48093 GCA_004026665.1 Murina feae | reverse complement strand
ATATATAGATATATAATTGATTTCAGAGGGGAAGGGAATTTGAGAGAGAGAAAAAACATCAATGATGAAAGAATCCTTGATGGGCTGCCTCCTGCATGCCTCCTACTGGGGATTGAGCCCACAACCCAAGCATGTGCTCTTGACCAGAATCGAACCAGAACCCTACATTTTGCAGGTCTATGCTCTTTTCACTGATCCAAACCAGCTAAGGCCTGGCTTAGTTTTTAAATTAGGATCTGAGTAGGACCTTTCCATTTGATTTAAAAAGAGTAAACCATTTTGTGATATATTTTTGGCTAAAAAGTTTCAGGGAGAAAAATCTATATAGATAGTTATTACTACTTAACTATAAACTGAAGAGTCAACACTGCTTTTCCTTTGAGTAAATGGAAACCTCTATTTTTGCATTTTTGTGAAGTTATTCCTGCATCAGTTTTCCAGTGTGAAGTGTGTTATGATTATCCTCTAAACTTTATTTACTGAGCTCATGTATAGTGACAGTAATTAAACCTAATGACCTAATATTATATTCGTATAGCACTTAATAGTTTTAAAAATACTGAAAAACAACCTTTTTTAATTCTTAAAATAAACTTGTGACATAGGCAGTATAGATTGATATTATTATTCTCCTGTTATTCCTAAAATTAACTAAAAGAAGAACCAGCACAAAATTCTAGGACTATTGGCATACTCTCCACTGCTTTTTATAGTTTCACAGTGTTGCCTCTCTGAATCTCATTACAATGAAAAAATAACAACAATAATAGAGACTGGCCAGTGTGGCTCAATGGTTGAGCATCGACCTATGAATCAGGAGGTCATGGCTCCATTCCGGTTGGGGCACATGCCCAGGTTGCTGGCTTGATCCCTGATGTGGGGCATGCTGGAGGCATTGATGTTTCTATCTCCCTCTCCCTTACTCTCTGTAATTAATAAAAATATATATCTTAAAAACAATAATGAAGATACTGTACATAGAAAACCCTATAGACTCTACCAAAAATATTAGACTTTATAAATGAATTTGGCAATGTAGCAGGATACAAAATTTACACCCAAGAATTCTATGGCCATCTATACACCAGTAGTGAACTTACAGAAAGAGAGACTAAAAAAAAGTTCCATTTATCATCACACCAAAAAAATTAAGATGCCTAGGAATAAACTTAACTAAAGAGGTAAAAGACCTAGACTTGGAAAGCTATAGGACACTGCAAAAAGAGATAGAGGAAGACATAAACAAATGGAAGAATATACCATGTTCATGGATTGGCAGAATCAACATCATTAAAATGTCCCTACTACCCAAAGCAACCTATAGATTCAATGCAATCCCCATTAAAATACCAACAGCATACTTCACAGACCTAGAACAAACTCTCCAAAAATTCATCTGGAAAAAAAAGACCCCGAATAGCTAAAGCAATCCTGAGAAAGAAGAACAAAGTAGGAGGGATCTCAATACCAGATATCAAGCTGTATTACAAAGCCACTGTTCTCAAAATTACCTGGTATCAGCACAAGTACAGACATATAGACCAATGGAATAGAATAGAGAACCCAAAAATCGACCCAAACCACTATGCTCAATTAATATTTGACAAAGGAGGCAAATACATACAGTGCAGACAAGACAGTCTCTTCAATAAAAGGTGTTGGGTAAATAGGACAGATACATGCAAAAAAAATGAAACTAGACCACCAACTTATACCATACACAAAAATAAACTCAAAATGGATAAAGGACTTAAACATAAGGTGGGAAACCATAAAAATACTAGAGGAATCCACAGGCAGCAAAATCTAATACATATGCTGAAGCAATTTCTTCACCAATATAACTCCTAGGACAATGGAAACTAAAGACAAAATAAACAAATGGGACTATATCAAAATGAAAAGCTTCTGAATAGCAAAGAAACCATCAACAAAACAACAAAAAGCCCACTGCATGGGAGAACATATTTGCCAATTTTCCAATAAGGGTTTAATCTCCAACATTTACATGGAACTCATACAGCTTAACAAAAGGAAGACAAACAACCCAATCAAAAAATTGGCAAAGGACCTAAATAGATACTTTTTTTAAGAAGACAGAAAGAAGGCCAGGAGACATATGAAAACATGCTCAAAGTCACTAATCATCTGAGAGATGCAAATCAAAATGATAATGCGGTACCATCTCACAACTATGAGAATAGCTATCATAAACAAATCAACAAACAAGTGCTGGAGAGGATGTGGAGAAAAAGGAACTCTTGTACACTGCTGGTGGGAATGCAGACTGGTGCAGCCACCGTGGAGAACAGTATGGAGTTTCCTCAAAAAACTAAAAATGGAACTCCCATTTGACCCAGTGATCCCACTTCTGGGAATATAGCCCAAGAAACTAGAAACACCAATCAGAAAGGATATATGCACCCCTATGTTCATAGCAGCACAATTTACCATAGCTAAGATTTGGAATCAGCCTAAGTGCCCATCAGCAGATGAGTGGATTAAAAAGCTGTGGTACATCTACACAATGGAATACTATGCTGAGGTAAAAAAGAAGGAACTTTTACCATTTATAATAGAATGGATAGAACTGGAGAGCATTATGCTAAGTGAAATAAGCCAGTCAGAGAAAGATATCATATGATTGCATTCATTTATGGAATATAATGAACAACATAAACTGATGAACAGAATAGATCCAGATGAAGACAGTGGTGGGGGTAAGGGCACAGGGTGTGTGTGGGGGAACCAAGTGGAGGGGAGCTATATGGAGGTTAAAAAAAAGGAACATCTGTAATAGGACTTGTATGCATGCATATAAGCCTAACCAATAGGCACAGACACCAGGGGGGTGAGGATATGAGTGTGTGTGTGTGTGTGTGAGGGGTAATGGGGGGGGGGTAGAGACACATATGTAATACCTTAATCAATAAAGAAAAAATATTAAAAAACAATAATGAAGAACACATTATCTTTTGAAGATATTTCAGACATAATCTATGTTTGACTGATCTAGTTAATGTATTAAACTAGTAGATACTAAAGGCTTTAATGCTTTAACAGAGCTCTTCTTCCCTATGTAGAATGTCCTTCATTCTTCATTTTCTATTGAAATTCCAGCCATCCTTCCAGTCATCTATAATAATCTATAATAATGAAAGCATAATATGCTAATTAGACTGGATGTCATTCCGGATGTCCTTTGGATGACCTTCCGGACAAAGCCAGGGCTGCAAGGAAAGCTCCAATCCTGGGTACCTGCTGGTGGCCAGAGGGAAGCCCAGGTCCCCAGTGCCAGAAGGAAGCCAGTGCCAGCAGCAAGGGGAAGGAAGGCCTACTCTTGCACGAATTTCATGTATTGGGCCTCTAGTGTATTAAATGCTACTTTCTCCACATGTTTGGATAGTATATAAAAAGGGTATCTGTTGTAATCGTTAGGTTAGGGACAGCCAGGCCCAGGTAAGTGCCAATAGAGTAGAGGTTTATAAAGTTCACTCTGTGTATATGTACAGTTTGCTATGTGTATATGTACAGTTTGCTATGTTGGAGTTGAAGATTGATCTAGGCAAATGCACCACTATATTCTGATTCTGAGCATGGCACATTTGAAGTACTGCAAAAAGGAAGTGTGGCTAAAATGGAGAATAGGGGAGGGTGCTACAGAATAAGGGTAGAAAAGTAGGCTTGGGTCAAATCATGTAGGCCTTCAGACCATATTAAAAATATTAAACTTCAATCATTATGCAGTGAAAATGTGACTAAAGTACCATCTAAGATACAGATAAAAAAAGTTGAGCACACTGATGTTAATAAAATCATCAATATCCACACTGATTATTGCTGATAACTAATCAGCAATATTTACGTATTATCTTACAGAGTGACTTCCCTTTTCTGGTAGGGCTGGTCATGGGTTCATTCCATGGGGCTGGAGGTGGCAAATGGAGTGCCTGACTCTAGAACACCAGAGATGACTATATAAAGGAAACAAGCACCTGAGATGAATTTTGAAGCTGAGTTCAATAAGCCATAAAACTAAAGATCAAGTGAACCCAAAGAAATTAATTCTTATTAGTATTAAACAACAATAACTGAGGTCAAAGAGTGAGGATTAAAGGTTGAGCTTTACCTGGCTTTGTCTAAGTGATTTTCTGGAATAGGTGTATTTTTGCCTGGGTTGATTCTTGTGAGAGATACAAGGTGATATATCTAGTTAAATGTAAAGTAGATATACCCACATAAAAATTTATCTACATTTTGTATATTGCTATAATGACTCTGTTAAATGACTTGGTAAAATCTGGCTACACTGTATTTATGTCTCACTCTTCCACAGAATAGCAAACTGAGGACTACTGATCTATGGTTTTTAGGGTCTACCCTATTCCATTTAGAAAAAACAGTTGAAATTACTTTAAACCACTTCCACCTCCTCACACCTCTCACATTCTTTACCCTTCCTCCTAGATCACTGTAATACTCCCATAATCTAACTTTAAAGTGGTCTCACTTTCCTGCTTTATAATACATCCAAAACAGTAGACTTGACTTTCTTAAATTTGGATTTCTGAGAAGATCGGTGCATTCCCATTTGAATTTCTATTCCCCTTATTATCAATCCATTTCCTCCCTTTCAATTATCCAATTTATGCCAAGCTGAGATAAAGCCAGGTTAGAGTTGGAGCCAAGTTAGAACGGAGGTCTCTGCTTCCAGTAGTGGTGGTGTATTGCAAATAAGTCACCAGGTGTAAATAATATTTCTCTCTTACCTACATATATTTTATGTTGAAAATTATAAACATGACTTAAAACATTTTTAGAAGGTACAACTCTTTTGGGCTTAGCCTCACTGATTTATTATTTTGGATAGGATGACTGTATACTACTACTACACTAAGTGCCTTTGAGAGTGAAAGGGTCCTATAAATAATGTTCAGACAAAAGACTTTTGTAAAGTAAGATTGTCCTGGTGAAACTGGGACATTTGGTCACTGACTTATAGGTCCTATATTTGTCCTTAGTTACAGGTCATCTTATAAAGCTCTGGCATGAACTCTAGTAAACTATATAGTAGAAAAGTGCTCCATTAATTGGAATTTAAATATACTTAAAAACTTTGTTTAAAAATCCTTGCCATTGGATTGTAATCATTTCTTTTTTTATAGAATTTTAGCCTACTTTTGTATGTAAACGGTTAGTTTATTGTTTTGTAAAACCCAAGGTTCAAGATTTAGGAAGGCATGTTTAAATTTACCTTTTATCACCTATATGCTAGATGAGTAACTAACCCTATATAGATAATTATATGCTAATCTTTATCTCATTCTTAAGGAAAAAGGCTCTTATTATTTTTTAGTATTAAGATTTGTGTCCAGCTTTTCTTTTTGAAAATATAACCAATTATTATGTAAAAAGTTAGGTCTTCAGAATGTAAAAATGGAAAGAACATTAGCAAGATCTAATTATGAAGCCTTGAATATGTGAGAAAACAGATATATTAACATTTATGAAAAACTAGAATGCGTTCTTTTTTAGCCACATGATTTTAGTAATAATATCTTTTCATAATCTAATAATGATAGCTAAGGAAATGAAAATGTTTCACAAGAAATTGAAGAATGGCACATTCTATTTTTTACTTATTTTTTGCTTGAGGCATTTTTTTGTTTGTTTTCAATTTGGAATACTGGAAGAACATATTTAATCATGGATTTAATGTAAAATATTTTGTAAATAGGAGAGAGGCAATAGCTTTGATTTTCTTTTTCATTGCTGTTGTAAAATAAGATTTTCTCTTCATACTTATTTTCCCCTGAAGCATTTTAGCTACATGCTTCTCATAATTGAAGTAAGTGTGCATATTTGTTAATGGTATGCACATCTACAAGGCAAATAAGATCATTTTCATAGGGAAAAAGCTTCCTATTAGACCAAAATTTTTTAGCTGTCTCCATTCATGTTGTCCTATCCCTTCTGTTATCAACTTCTAGTTGTATGAGCAGAACAGGTCTGAATCTAATCTAAACTAATAAAGGCATAATATTAAACTTAACTATTTCTTTGGGACGGGTAAGCCATGCCCATCAGCCAATCAGAGCGACTGTATGCAAATTAGCCCAGCCAACATGGAGGCTGCCACTCACGGACCTGAGTAAATGGCAACTTTCATTGCAGCAGGAGTGAAAGTGAAACTGCAGCCCGCTCTGCTTATCCTGGCTCAAGCAAAACACATGTTTGCAACAAAATATCAATCATAGAATCCTTGGGAGCTGAAGGAAACAGCAGGCCTGGCCTGACCACTAAGAGTAACATTGTCTCATTATAGACGCCGCGAGGTGAAGCAGAGAGGAGGCTTCATTACTAGGAGGCCTCTGCTTAAAGAAACAGTGTATCAATTATAGAAGATATACAAACCCCAGAACCTGCGTCCAGCCAGCCTTGCTGGGACATTGGGTCAATGGGAGCTGTGGGCAGCCTTAAAGCCTGAAAGCGCCAATCAGCTCATCACCCACACTGGTCACAACCCAATGGGGTGAAAGACATTACTGGAGGGCTTGGCCAGCCTGGAGACAGCCATCAGCCTGTCAGCCAGGCTGGTCAGGCACGCCAGCAGGTGGACATCCCCAGAGGGGTCCCAGATTGTGAGGGGGCACAGGCCAGGCTGAGGGACCTCCTGAGTGAACAGAGCGGCTTCAGGGCAGAACAGCGCAGGACCGAGGACCGGTGAGTGGGAAAGAGGCGGCAGGGTTGGCGGCCTGCTTGGCAGCTACCCAGGCCCTTTGCGGGGCACCGGGGAGCAGGAAAGAGGCGGTGGGGGCCAGGGGCTTGCTTGGTGGCTCTTCAGGCCCTTTGCAGGGCACCAGGGAGCGGGAAGGAGGCAGCGGGGAGTCAGCAGCTTGCTTGGTGGGCTTCCCAGGCCCCTTGCAGGGCACGGGGGAGTGAGAAAGAGGCGGTGGGGGAGTCAGCAGCCTGCTTGGTGGGCTTCCCAGGCCCCTTGCAGACCACCGGGGAGCAGGAAAGAGGTGGTAGGGGGTCTTGGCCTACTTGGCGGCTTCCCAGGCCATTTGCGGGGCACTGGGGAGTGGGAAAGCAAGACAGCAGGGTACCGGTGAGTGGTAAAGAGGCAGCGGGGGCATCTTGGCCTGCTTGGCGGCTGCCCAGGTCCTTTGCAGGGCACTAAGGAGCAGGAAAGCAAGGCTGCAGGGGCTGGGGTCCTGCTTGGCGGCTCCCCAGACCCCTTGGTGGCACCAGGGAGTGGAAAAGAAAGGCAGCAGGGGACCGGTGAGTAGGAAAGAGTCGGTGGCCTGCTTGGCGGCTCCCCTGGCCCTTTGGGGGGCACTGGGGAACAGGAAAGCAAGCTCTTGGGGACTGGGGGCCTGCTTGGCGGCTCCCCAGACCCCTTCCAGGGATCAGGGAGCAGGAAAAGGCTGGCACGAGGTGGGGTTTTCCCTGCTTTCTGGTGGCTGGAGGAAGATGGGCAGTAGGCAAGTTTGGGAGGCAGGCAGCACCCAACCCTGGCCACAGCTCAAAAAAGAGCACAACATGCAGGGGAAGGCAAGAGTCTGAGAGATCAGCATAGAGGGGGTGCCTGCTCCAAGCCTCCACAGTGTGCCTGGGGGCAGGCCCCCAGCAGGTAGACACACACAGGAGGACTGCTCCGAGCCTCAGATGTGGCTGGGAGCAGGTCCCCAGTGGCGACACACACACACACACACTCACACACAAAAGGTGCCTGGCAGACTGAGGCCATCATAGGACATCCACTGAGGGGTTCCAGACTGTGAGAGGGGGCAGGCTGGGCTGAGGGACCCGCACCCTCCCCCTGTGCATGAATTTTATGCACTGGGCCCCTAGTCTAATCTAATAAAAGTGTAATATTGAAATTGACCGTTTCTACGGGACACCTAAGCCACACCCACTAGCCAATCAGAGTGGCTGTATGCAAATTAACCCAGCCAAGATGGAGGCCAGCAACCCCAGAGGCAGGTGCAGTGCAGGTGTCAGGGTTAGCAGGGCATGTGGGGCAGGTGATGGGCCTGGGTGTGTGTTGGTGGGCGGGGGCCGATGAGTGGGTTGCAGGCCGTAGGTTGGGTGGGTACAGACCAGGCTGAGGGACCTCCGAGTGCACAATATATTGTGCACCGAGCTCCTAGTGTTCCTATAAAGATTGGTCACTAGGGAACAGCATAGAATGTGCTTACCTCAAAAGACAAATGTGTTAATCCTATTCTATTAAGAAGAAGAAAGATAAATCTGACAAGGAAAAAATGAGAAGAGACATTTTGTTTCTGTGTTGGTTAAAAGACCTTTGGAAATATGCATTTCTTTAGTAGGAAAAAGGGAAGGAATTCTGCTACCACTAAAAAGTGTTAGACACTAGCTACACGGAATGCAGATTTAAATTTTTATTTAAAACATCCGAAGCTTCTGCACAGCAACAAAACAGAATGAAAAGGCAACCTATGAAATGGGAGAAAATATTTGTAAACCATCTGCTAAAAGATAAATCTCCAAAATATATAAGAATTCCAACAACTCAATAGCAAAAGCACTAATAACTTGATTAAATATGGGATAAGGACCTGAAGAGCCAAAAAGTACTTTTTGGAGTACTTCAAAAAAAGACATGCATATGGCAAAGAGTTATATGAAAAAATTCTCTGTGTCCCTAGTCATCAGGAAATGAAAAGGAAAACCACAGTAAGATATCACTTTACACCTGTCAGCATGGCCATTATCAAATAAACAAAAGACAACCAGTGTTGGCAAGGATGTGGAGAAATTGGCACCCTTGCATACTGTTGGTCTAAAAGCAAAATGGTACAGCTGCTGTGGAAAATAATATGGTAAAATTAAAAATAGAACTACCATATAATAAGCAACCTCTCTTCTTAGCTATTTATTCAAAAGAATTGAAATCAGAAGCTCAAAGAGATTTTAGTGCTTCCATGGTCATTACCTATCTTTCACATTAGGAAGATGTAAAAACAACCTAAATGGTTGTCAAGAGATGAATGGATAAAGAAAATATTGTGTATACATACAATGGAATACCATTCAGCTTTAAAGAAGAAATTAATATGAGTCAACAAGGAACCTTGAGAGCATTAAGCTTAGTGAAATAAACCAGGCACAGAAAGGCAAATACTGTATGTTTTAACTTATATGAGGTACCTACTAGTAAAATAGTCAGATTCATGGAATCAGAGTGGAATGGTGGTTTCCAAGGTCTGGGGGACAGAAGGGAGTTCGTAATTAATGGCATAAAGTTTCAGTTAAGCAAGATGAATATGCCCTAGAGATTTGCATTACAACACTGTATTTTTATCGTCAATGATAATGTATCAAACATTTAAAATTTTCTAGAGAGAGTGGTCATAATAATCTGGCCACTCAGTGTATGTATGTGTGTGTGTGTTTATATATATCCCACGTTCAAAGGCTGTTAAATCGCGTTGTTTACCCATATCTTCAGAAAGAAATTAATTTTACTGTCATGGTAAACAACCTGCTTCCCTATTTATAATGGTCTGGCTCTCTAGCAACTTCAGCACGAAATTATAGCTCATTTGCCTGCAAACGTCCGGTGGTCCTAATAATCTGGCTACTCAGTGTATGTATTGTACATGTTAAGTTTAGGAGTAAATATAGAAAGTGTTAACTGAATTCTGGGAGGTGTTGAGTGCCATAAAGAATATTTCAGGAGGGACTTACTTTGCAAAGTGTTTACTCTTCTTGTAACCACAAACCTGAGTTATATTGCCTTGGAGCAGAGCAGTAACCTAATTGTCAACTAGAGCACCTTATCCTACTGTTAGAGATAATAAAATGAGAAAAGTGCACTGTGCACTTTGGGGTTGAAGTAAGCTTAATGAGGGTAAGAACTGCTCATAATTACCTTCATTTTGGGAGAAGGTCAGGGTAGAATTTTGAAAGGACTTTTGTTATTATAAAAAGATGAAGTGATGAGATGATGAAGAGATGTGCTTGAATTATAAATAAAAGACCAGTACCAAGTTCTCAATGTCATGGATACTACATGCAATATGGCTGTAGACAATGTAAATAATGAGAATGTCTGTGAATTCATGTTTTCTCACATCTTTCACTTGGTGTTTTCATGACTTAGAGAAAAGTTCAGGAGCCTTAAGATGGTAAGGTGCATTCCTATAGTGGCTCTTACAGATGTTTGCTTTGACTCACAATCAACAATTCCTTGCTGTCTTGATTATTTTCTAGCTCCTTCCTGTAACAAAGAGGAGTGCTTCTACCCAAAGAAGCATTGTGATGAGGACATAGAAATTTAACAAGATAGATCTAGATTTAAAAAAATATTTTTAGGGTTTTTTATGTACAACATTATGTCATCTGCAAATAAGGACAGTTTACTTCTTCTTTTCCAATTTGGATGCCTTTTATTTCTTCTTGTTGTCTAATTGCGATGGCTAATACTTCCAGTACTATGTCGAACAGGAGTGGTGAGAGTGGGCATCCCTGTCTTATTCCTGTTCTAAGGGAAAATGGTTTTAGTTTTTGCCCATTGAGTATGATGTTGGCTGTGGGTTTGTCATATATGGCTTTTATTATGTTGAGGTATGATCCTTCTATTCCCACCTTGCTGAGAGTTTTTATCAAAAATGGGTTTGGATTTTGTCAAATACTTTTTCTGCATCAATTGATATGACTATGTGGTTTTTATCTCTGAACTTGTTTATGTGATGTATCATGTTTATTGATTTGTGGATATTGTACCATCCTTGCATCCCTGGGATAAATCCTACTTGGTCATGGTGCATGATTTTTCTGATGTACTGCTGGATCCTATTTGCTAGGATTTTGTTGAGGATTTTGGCATCTATGTTCATGAGGGATATTGGCCTATTTTTTAATGCTTTGCCATCATTTTTCTTCTATTGAAGAAAAAGAGGAAAATAGAAACAGAGGAAAATAGAAATGTCCCTATGCTTCTTGCAATGATAGGAGGAAACAAGGAATTGGGGAAATTTCTCCTAAGAAACACTTATTTCTTCTTGAAATAAGAAGCAAAAAGTCATTTTCTCAAAGGTACAGGGAGTTGGGACAATCTATAAAGAATGTAAGAGGGAATACTTTGTTTACACTTTTAATAACTTTGTCTAATTATTTTTCAATGATAAAACATCACAATATGCTGGGGCACAACATCTCATTGAGTGTGATTCATTCATGTCCTTTAAGAGGTGGGAAGATCTGAAGTAACTCTTATGGGAAGAGAGGAAGGAGAGAAAGGGAGAAAGAAAATTAAAAAAAAATAACCAGATGGAAAGAGAAAAGAGAATGTAGGGGAGAGAGTGGGAAAACATCTGATTAGAAATATACTCAGGCAATGTTGGTTGATTCAGCTGGAGCCACAGATTTGAAGGGCAAGCCCAAGTCATGGTCAGGATTTCATTGTTCTTGTGAATCCCGTTGCAAGTTTCATGCATATTTATTTTACATCTTTAGAGCATATCTCCCTGGCTCTGTTTCCTAAGACTTTTATCCAAGGACTTTATAAATTTAAAATTAGAAACACGAATTAAAGATAGGATGGATTTCACACATCTTTCATAGAGGATCATTTTCTAAAAATATAAATGGAGAGAGAGCTTTGAACTGCTCTGCTGCATAAGCAGGGAGCCCAGAAAATATAAATCAATATAAATGTCTAGCTGATCTTTTTGTTTAAAAAATATTGGTTAAATTTAGATACATATACAGTGCCACTCTATTCTTGAGGTCCAAATCTTTTTTAAACATATCAAATAAAGATGAAAAATGAAGGCAATGTAGAGCATATTTTTATTTTTTTCTTAAGGAAATGGATAATTTATACTACTAGAGAAAAGACAATGCAGTGTGTAGAAAATAGGCTTATGTCAGAGTAAATAAAGATAACTCAGTTGTAGAGAAGATATTGATAAATTCTTACAATAGAAAAGAATACTAGAGCATGCAGTATGAGCACAACTTTCCCTCTTTGAACTGTTTATGTTGCCCTCCAGGTACCAGTAATTCAGGTAGAATGTTATTCAGCATTTTATATATTACATTTTGATTACAGTTATAGTATTTTATTAGAGGACATGCTTGGATCACTAATAGACATGGTATATGATTCTCTCCTAGATTTTAAAATAATTTTATACTTGAGAAAGTGTAGGTAAAGACTCATACTTACACAGTATTATATAAATGAAAATGATAAAATTGAAAAAGTATATATTTTCCCATAAAAACTTATCACACAGAGGAAATATTTTTTGAAGTATGAAGATAAGCAGAAACCTTGAATTAACTTCTTTTTTGTTGTTTGCCTTATTTTTTAAAAATTAGTATTTTTTTAAAAGTATACTTTATTGATTTTTTACAGAGAGGAAGAGAGAGAGATAGAAAGTTAGAAACATTGATCAGCTATTTCCTGCACACCTTTTACTGGGGATGTGCCCACAACCAAGGTACATCCCTTGACCGGAATCAAACCTGGGACCTTTCAGTCCTCAGGCTGACGCTCTATCTACTGGGCCAAAGTGGTTAGGACTGTATTATTATTTTTTTATTTTTGCTTAATTTGCCCTTACTAACTTCAGTCATCCATTCATTTTAGAGTGGTGTTTCCAAAATTATGGTCATCAAAACAAGACACAGGATATTCCTGTGTCATGAATGTGGTAAGTAGATTTCTAAAATGGCTCTACCGATTCTCACCTGCTGGCCTTCATGGCCTTGAGTATGGGTCTATGTTAACAGGGAGAATAGGATGAATGTGCAGATGCTGGTAGTTGGGCAGATGGGAATGGGGGTCTGTAGGAATCTCCTTTGATTGCTTTAATGTTCATAGTAAGGTAGAAAGTACTGCAATTGGCTGAGAGTGACGATATATTGGATGATTGAAAAGAAAGTGGGTGTGAAATGGTCAATTATGAGTGGGAGACTACATAGACCAGACAGAAATAGTATGATTGAATGGAAGCATTGAGAGCCCATGGATGTGGGAATTAGATATCCGAGTCTGGGAACTGGCAGAGAAGTCTGAGCTGTATATATAAATTTAGGAATTAAGAACCCATCTGATGAGGAGTGAAATCAGGGAAGATAATGAAGTGAGTTCTAGGAATCTGTGTCTCTGCCTAGAAAGCAGTTGTATGGGCAGAAAGGAAAATTCCTGTTTTGGAACTCTGGAGTCTGTTTGGCTCCAGCACCAGAGGAAAGTTTGGCTGGTGAATTGATGTTAATGTCATCCATTTCATCCTTCAGTGCAGTAGTGACTAACCCCCGCCCACCTCATTCCATGGCAGGCAGCTGTGGAAACGGCAACCTCTGTTTCTTTCTTGGGTTGCTAGAATTGGGGTGGGCAACAGGACCATGTATTTTAAATACTGGGGCTGTGTGTTGTGATTGCATGTTGTTGTTTCTGATAATTTGGTTCACAGAGAAAGGCAAGTCACCATTGTTTTGATCCCCACTGACAAAAGCAGCTTCTAGGAAATTTGTAAGAGCAGCACCTGGTTATTTATTTTTATTTTTTTTGACATTCAAAAACAGCCACAGATAGAGGGCATACAGAAGGCCACTGGACTTGCCCAGGGAAAGATTCAGGCTCAGAAATGACCAGAGGAGACCTTAAGCTTACTCCTGTGTTCAGGAACAAAAAGGCTTAACAATATTTCTCAAAGTGGTCTACAGACTCAACATAATCTGTATCACAACGCTAACAGCTTTATCACAGAATTGCAAAAGCCAATACTCAAATTCATAAGGAATTGCAAGAAATCCAGACTAGCCAAAAGAACCTTGAAGAAGCAGAATAAAGTTCGAGGACTCACCTTTCTTGACTGTCAAACTTATAACAAAGCTGCAGTAATTAAAATAGTATGTTACTGGCTATGGACAGACATTTAGGCCAGCGAAATAGGGAATTCAGAATGAAACCCTCACATATATGATCACCAGAGTGTCAAGACCATTCAATAGGTAAAAGATATTTGTGTGTGTGTGTGTGTGTGTGTGTGTATGTGTATGAAAAGATGTATATATATTAAAATGACTTTTAAAAAAAGCTAAATTTGTAAGTCTCTTATGAGATAGTATATTGTAAATATTTTTAAATTTGTTCTTTATGCTTTCTTTTTCTGTTGTTACTACTTTAAAAAAAATTTTTTTTTATTGTTGATAGTATTACAGGTATCTGCCATTACCTCCTCCCCCCCCCACTTGCCCTCTCCTCACAGCTCCTACCCCTCCACCCACCCAGGTCTTCACCATCCTATTGCCCCTTTCCATGGGCTATGGATGTAAATATACGCTGCAAACTTTTACAGCTAGGGTTCAGGATCTGAAGAAGGGGTTGCACACAAATGAAAACACTAGACAAGAAATATGAATTTAGAATGTATGGGGGCCAGATGGAAAAGCTCACTGAAACAGGGTCCCATCTGCTTTTATTCACTTGAATACATCTTTGCCCTTTAGGAATGCATACAGGCATATCAAAGATAAAGTTTGGTAAACAGTAAAAGGATTATCAGGTTAGGGAATTGCCTTCAGCCATTGAGCCCATAGCAGGGCTGATCTTTAGTCCTGCTGAATATCAAAGTCTATTGGCCTTCCAGTGGGTTTTTTTGCATTAATATTAACTACTATTGGTTTTAGCCTCCAGCAGTATATAAGATTTTGGTTTACCTCTTCTTGTCCCCATAACCCAACATCGAGCTATATTAGTCTGTTCCATGCCTCCCTGTTTCAGGTCTTATTTTGTTGGTCAGTTCACCTTGTTCATCGAATTTAATGTTATTTAGAGAATGTTCATTTTGTTACTCTTAACAGCTGTTTGACTCAGAGAAACATTTTGTAAAGGTAAAATCCGCACATATGATATAACCTTTCTTAAGTTTTCTTAACTGATTTTAATCCAGGTTAATTGAACAATATAATCTCATGTAAATGAGTCTAAGGGTCTTTTATTTGCCCAAGATTTTGTAAATTCTAGTAGAACACATTGTGTTTTCCTATAGATATTAAGATAACAGATTTTCTGACATTTCTTATGACAGCACAAATTTACTAAAGATCTTTCATAAAAAATGTTGAATAAGATGTATCAAACTATGATATTTTATAATTATAGCTTAGTTGAACAGACTTTTGAAAATATGAGATGTGTTCATGAAATCAATAGAGTAAGAGGAAAAAATTAAGGAGAGAAAAAACCTTTAGTTTTATCAAATATCTTTTATAGACATTAACATACAATTTCATAGATTGATTTAAAATGGAATAAATATGCAATAAATCATTTCATGGATATGTATTTGATTTATTGGAGTAATTAAGGACACTTTTTTTCTATACAGTTGTATTTTAATTTTGTGCAATCAGCTCTGAATGAGAAGGTAAGTGTGACTTAAATTGGACTGAAAGCAGTTCTGGTGTAGGCCCTAGTTTTGAAGAGTCAATGCAAGTTCATAAATAATATCATGAGCATTTTCTTAAATTTCTTCTTAAACCAATGGTAGCTTGTTTTTAGATGGAATGAATAGGCAATTTTATACAGCACTATTTCTGGAAATATCAACTCAGCATAACTAAGACTAAAAATCCTATTGCCACATTTAAAAGCACCGAATTTTTTTAAATGTGAGGAACAGATGGCAAAAGAAGAAGGAATTTAGTCTTCCATTTGAACTTATAATTATTTTTAATCTTCTGAATGCACTAATAATCAGCTCAAACAACTAAAACTATTAACTTATTAAAGTAAAAAATGAACTATTTTATAAATGTTTAATAAAAGCAAAACAATGTTTGTGGACATGTAATATACATGAATAAAGGGATACTATCAGTCCTCTATTTTTATCTATCCCCCCACCAATTAAAGATCCATTTGCTTTCAAGATAAAGCCACAAAATAAATTACCTATGGGCTTATCTTTGTTACAGTTTATCCTACACACTTTAGAGTAGTACATATTACAGTCTGAGTAGTATAGATAAATTGTCAAGTTTATAGGAAATGGTGTTACAAAAAAATAAAAAGAATACCATCATCACAGAAACCACATTTTTGGTGAACAATTAGCTTTAATTATAATCTAGTAACTCATCTTAATCCTTAGTATGAATTATTAACATTAATTTTGAATGACAACAAACACTATGAACAGGAAGAATTTTCCAAATAAAAGTAAATGTAGGTAGTTCCAAAAGACCAAGGTGGAGACATAGAGGTGAGGCAGCTGAAGTCTGGCAGTTGCCATCACATTAGATCAATCCAAAAAGGTCTTCTCCAAGGCCCATTATAGGAGGAGCACAAAGCCACAAACACACTAGTTGGCCTCTCCCAGCTCACCCTACCCCACTCATTGGGGGTACTGCCAGTAGTGTCTGGTTTTAGGGGACAGTGCTGGGATTCCATGGGCTCTGAACCCCATGGCCTACTACAGAGGTCGTGCCCTGAGACTAAGATGTCTTGGTCACAGATGGGACACCCACCATCTCAGGGAATACAGAGCATTTTCAAGTGCAGCACAGAGATCAGAGAAACCATAGCAGTGCAAAACAAACTAAAAAACTGATGCTTGAGTGCCACCTCCTGAAAAACGAGAGAAAGACTTCCTATCAATTGTACTAAATAGAGAAGTGCCATTCTTAAAAAGAAAAAAAAAGCAGATTTCATTCCCATACATGCATAGGCAGAGAAAGAATCCATCAAATACCAGGAATGACCAATGTAGCAAGGCAGCTTAGAAAGAAAATTTAGGCTGGGGAGGATTGGTGGGGGTGGGGGGTGGGGGGATGGCTTTAAGAGATCAACTGAAGGACTTGTATGCATGCATATAAGCATAATTAATGGACACAAGACACTGAAGGGTAGGGAAGATGGGGAGAAGGTCAAGGAAAAAAATGGAGACTTATCTAATATTCTTTGTAATACTTTAAGCAATAAAACAAAATTTAAAAAATCTCCAGAAAATAAATGTCAAGACATGTACATTTGTGATTTATTTATTAATTTATTTACATTTATTTTTATTGTTGAGAGTATTACAGATGTCCCCTTATAGCTCCCCTCCACCCAGCTCTTGCCTTACTCTAGAATTCAAGATTGCAATTCTGAATAAAACTCAATGAGATATAAGAAGACACAGATAAGCAGTTTAATAGACTCCAAAATAAAATCAATGAACAAATGGAATACTTTACCAAATAAATAAAAAGCTTAAAAAAGAAATGAATAGAAATTCTGGAACTGAAGAACTCAATAAAAGAGATGAAGAATGGACTAGCAAGTTTAGGAAATAGAGCTAAGCACATGGAAGGAAGAATAAGTGATATTGAAGATAGAAATCTAGAAATAATGCTGATGGAAGAAGAAAGAAACAAGAGTAAAAAATAAAAAAAGAACTCTATGAGAACAATCTATCTCCATCAAAAAGAGCAATCTAATCTAATAAAAGAGAAACATTCAAATTGGTGTCACTCAGCTACATTTCAAGCCACACCCACCAGCCAATCAGAGCAACTATATGCAAATTAATCCAACCAAGATGGCAGCCAGCAGCCACAGAGCTAGAGCAAGCAGGAGGCTTGGTTGCCCCAGCGATGGATAAAGCCAAGCTTCCCACCTGCCCTGGCAGGCTGTGGACTCCCCTCAAGGCAACAAAATTTCAATTATAGAAGATAAATAAATCCCAGATACCTGTTTCCAGTCAGCCTCACTGGGAGCTTAGGTCACTGGGGGCAGTGGCCAGCCTGCAAACAGCCATAAGCCCCTCACCCAGGATGGCCACACCCTCATGGGGTGAGGATTCCTGCTGGGGGACTTAGCCAGCCTACAGACAGCCATCAGCCCCTCACCCAGGCTGGCCAGGCACTCCAGCAGGGACACCCACCCTGAAGGGGGTGTGGCCAGTCTGAAAACTCAGCCCTCACCCAGGCTGGCCAAGCACCTTAGCAGGACTTCCACTCTGATCTGGGACACCCTTCAGGGCAAACCAGCTGGCCCCTACCCATGCACCAGGCCTCTATCCTATATAATAAAATGGTAATATGCAAATTGACCCTAACAGCAGAACATTGAGAATGACTGGTCACTATGACACACACTGATCACAAGGGGGCAGATGTTCAATGCAGGAGCTGCCCCTGGTGGTCACTGTGCTCTCACAGGGGAAGCTCTGCTCAGCCACAAGCCAGGCTGATGGCTGCCAGCACAGCGGTGGTGGCAGGAGACTCTCCCGCCTCCTCAGCAGCACTAAGGATATCCGACTGCAGTTTAGGCCTGCTTCCCGCTGGCAAGTGGACATTCCTCAAGGGCTCCCAGACTGCCAGCTTTTGCCCGATCCCCTGGGTTGAGGCTGAGGGCTCCAGACTGTGAGAGGGCACAGGTCGGGCTGGGCTGAGTGACCCCCCCCACCCAAGTGCACAAATTTTTGTGCACCAGGCCTCTAGTATAAGAATAATGAGTATACCAGGAAGAGAATAGAAGGAGAGGAAGGCAAAAGGCTATTCAAACAAATAGTTCACGAGAGCTTCCCAAACCTATGGAAAGAGCTGGATCCCTGAATCTAAGAAGCAAAAAAGGCCTTCTCCAAAGCACATTATATTAAAACTGTAAGCAATTAATGACAATGAAAGAAATATCAAGGCGGCCAGGAAAAAAATGATAATATAAAAACAAAACAACCCATTAGATTATCAGTGGATTTATCAGTAGAAACCCTACAAGTTATGAGAAACTGAAAGCAAATATAGCAACTATTGAAAGAGAAATGTAACCAGCCTAGAATAACATGTACAGCAACTTTATTCCTTAGATATGAAGGAGAAATAAAGACTTATTCAGACATACAGAAGCTGAGGGAATAAACCACCTCAAAGACTCCATTACAGGAAATACAAATACTGAAGGGGCTTATTCTACATGAAACAATAAAATAAAAGGATACAAAACTGTGAGTGAGGTGACTAACAGAGAGAAGCAGGAAATTGTAACTCTTTAGAGAAAACATAAAAGGGGAAGAATAAAGGTCTGAAAATACAAAGGGGAATGGAGATAAGATGTATTCAGAAGAAAAAGGATTGGTGTGTGTACATGAAACTTTCTTTTGTGTAAATCTAATGATAACCACATACATGAAATCCAGAACTGAGACACATAATGTGAAAAAAAAGGGAATAGAGGAAAAAATTATAAAAGACAACCAAACTAAAACAACAGACACAAACTCAAGGGTAAAGAAACAATAGAGATACACAGCTACAAAAACACACACACAAAAAACAAAACAAAACAAAACAACAACAAAAGATAAATGGCTATAGAAAATTCTCAGATATCAATAATAACCCTAAATGTAAATAGACTGAACTCACCAATAAAAACGTATAGTGTAACAGATTGGATAAAACAAAACAAACAATTACCCAACCACATGCTGCTTTCAGAAAACACATCTCAGCTGCAAGGACCAATACAGACTCAAAATTAAAGAATGTAAAATGATTCTCCAAGTAAATGGTACCCATAGAATGCTGGTACCTGCCGGCAATCGATCAGGTAACATGAAATTAGGGCGAAGAGGCTGAGAAATAAAGACACAAAAAAGATGGGATCGGGAGGACTGAAGAATTAAAAACTGTAGCAGCCTTGAACTTTATTACAGGCAAATATTTATACTCTAGTTCTTGGACCATATTCAAAGTTTCTTGGCACCAGACACATTCTTGTTTCTATGGCTACTTATAGATAATCTTTCTATGACTAAACAAACCCTGGTGTCCTTCCTAGTCCATATCCCTAAGAAAAATACCCAAGCTATAATTCTACTTAATCTACAAGGACATTTGCTTATAATCATAACTTGCGAGTCTCAGCGTGTTCCTTCCCACGTAGCATAAGAGAAGGGTTCATATAGGGAAAACTGCCCTCATCTGCCTTAGCAAAGAGGGGACTCAAGGCCTTGAGACCAAAGCCGCTTCAGCTTCCTACATATAGGGAAAATTGCCTCTATCTGCCTTTGCAGAGAGGGGACTCAAGGTCTTGAGACCGAGGCCATTTCAGCTGCTCACAATAGAAGAGCAGTGTAACTATATTTTTATCACACAAAATAGATTTCAAAATAAAAAGGTAACAAGACATACAGATGGACATTTTGTAATGACAAAGAACACAATATATCAAAATGAGATAACACTTATCAATGTATGTGCACCCAATCAGGGAGGACCAAAATATATAAAGCAACTAGCAACAGAATTAAAGGGAGAAACTGACAAAAACACAATTATAGTAGGAGACCTAAATACCCTATTGACAGCTATGGACAGATCTTCCTAACAAAAAATCAATTAGAAAATATTGACCTTTAATGACACATTAGACTATATAGAAATAATTGACATTTACAGAGTCTTTCATCCCAGAACATCAGGTTATACATTCTTCTCTAATGCACATGGAACAGTTTAAAGGATAGACCATATGTTGGGACACAAAACTAGCTTCAACAAATTTAAGAAGATTGAAATTATACCAAGGATAATGCTTTGAAATTGGAAAGCAAGTACAAAAAGAAAATAGGGAAAACCAAAAATATGTGGAGATTAAATAATGTGCTTCTAAGGAATGACTGGCTCAAAGAAGAAATAAAAAGAAGAAACATTACATCTTAAAAAACTAGAGAAGCAAGAACAAATTTAGTCTTAAGTAAAAGGAAGAAAATAATAAAAATTAGAGCAGAATTAAATGAAATAGAGAACAAAAATCCAATACAAAAATTATGCAGCAAAGAATTGGTTCTTTTAAAAGATTAATAAGGTTGATAAAACTCTGTCTAAAGTCACTAAGGAAAATAGAGAAAAGACTCAAAAAAATCAGAAATGAAAGAGATGTTACAACACATACCATATGTATACAAAAGATCAAACAAGAAAACTGTGAAAGATTATATGCCACCAAATTCAATAACCCTGAAGAAATGGACATGTTCTTAAAATATATATAAGCTGCCTAGACTGAATCACTTAGAAATGGAAAATCTAAACAAACTGATCAACAGTAAGAACTTGAAACAGTCATAAAAACCTCCCTAAAAATAAGAGTCTAGGACCAGATGGCTTTACTAGTGAATTCTATCATACATTCAAAAAGATTTAATACCTATCCCTCCATAACTATTCTAAAAACTCAAAGAAGAGGCAACATTTTCCTAATGCATTTTATGAGGCTAACATTACTCTGATACCAAAATCTGGAAAGGGGCTTATACTGAAGGGCCTTATTCTACATGAAACAAGAAAATAAAAGGATACAAAATCCTTTATGTGCTGTTTTAACACATAAAAAAAAGCTACAGTCCAATATCTCTAATGAACACAAATACATAACTCCTAGATAAAATACTAGAGTAAATCAAATACAACAATGAATTGAAGATAACACAAAGAAGTGGGTTTCATTCTAGGGAAACAAGTATGTGTTCAACAAACACAAATCAGTCAATCAATGTGATATACCATATTAACAAAATAAAGTATAAAAATCATATGATCATATAAATAGATGCAGAAAAGCCTTTGAAAAGATTCAACATCCATTTATGACAAAAATAATTAAATGTGTATAGAAGGATGATATGTCAACATAAAGGCCATACATGAGAAACCCTCAGCTAATATACTCAATGGTGAAAAACTAAAAACTTTCCCTGTAAGAAGGAATACAAGAATACCCACTCTCAAGAACCAAGATGGTAGCATAGGTAAACACCTATACTTGCTGCCTCCCACAACCATATCAAAATTACAACTAAAATACATAACAACTATCATCCAGAACCATGTGAAACCTGGCTGAGTGGAAGAACTACAACTAGAAAAATAAAGAAGAAAGAGCATTGAGACTGGTAGGAGGTACGGAGGCCTGGAGGTGCTGATGTGCGTAAGGGGCTGGCACCTGGGTGTGCTGCTTTTTAATCTGGAGGGAGATACAAGCTCCAGCATGCTCTGAGCTCCAGTGCTGGCAAGACTTTGGGGGACCCAGACATATATGGGGAGAAACTGGACTGTCTGGCATTGGGGCAGGAATATGGGGGCAGCTTTCTTCCAGACAGAGGTGCACGCAGCTGTGGTCAGACCTCTCCTGTGCAGGACTGATTGGCAGCCATTGCTGTTTGTTCCATCCTGGAGACTCCCTGAGGCCCCACCCCACCAATTTACAACCCTACCCAAGCTGTGTGCAGCAGCTTTTGCATATAAATGACCTGTCTTTTTGCAACCTAAAACCTGTCAAACTACAGCTGGGTCAAGGAGCCCCAAAGCTATTTAAAGAAGGCCCAAGGCCAGTACCACAGCAGCCTGCTTTTCCTCACAGCTGGGCCTCCTCTGGGCATTTCCAAACCCCATACAAAGAGGAGGAATCTGCAGATCTCTCTATAGCTCCTGCTGGGTAGATTCCGGCAGTGGCTGACTTTGCACTTCCATGGAGACCCAAGAGCCAGTGTACCAGTGGTCAGTGTGAGACCATACCAGATTACAACTCATCACATCCATAAACTCACTCGAGGGGCAGACTCAGTGAGCACAAAAGCCCCACTGAAGCAAGTCCTGCCACATAAGGGTGTCTCCTGCACAGCAGTTCTTCCAGTGTAGAGATAGCTGATGCTCACAACTAATTGGCCTGGAGGTAAACAAACAAAGGGAAGTAGCCAAAATGTGGAGACAAAGAAATTGTGTCACAAATGAAATAAATGGAAGAAAGTAAACTACTGGATATAAGTTCAAAACCACAGTTATAAGATTACTCAAGAATCTTTTAGAAATCTCCGAGAAACTTAGTGAGACCTTCAAGGATCTTAGTGAGAATGCCAAAAAAAAAATGGAAAAGGATCAGTCAGAAATTAAGCATACACTGACTGAAATAAAGAATAATACACAGAGATTCAACAGTAGAGTAGAGGATCCCAAGAATCAAGTCAAAGATTTGAAATACAAGAAAGCAGAAAACACCCAACCAAAAGAGCAAAAATAAAAAAGAATCCAAAAATATGAAGATAGTGTAAGGAGCCTCTGGGACAACTTCAAGTGTACCAACATCTGAATTATGGGGGTGCCAGAATAAGGGAGAGAGAGAGCAAGATATTGAAAACCTATTGGAAGAAATAATGACAGAAAACTTACTCTACCTGGTGAAAAAAATAGACTTGTAAGTCCAGGAATCTCAGAGAATCCCAAACAAGAGAAATCCAAAGAGGACCACACCAAGACACATCATAATTAAAATGCCAAGGGCGAAAGACAAAGAATCTTAAAAGCAGCAAGAGAAAAACAATTATCTACAAGGAATTACTCATATGACTGTCAGCTGATTTCTCAACAGAAATTATGCAGGCTAGAAGGGAGTGGCAAGAAATATTCAAAGTGATGAATAGCAAGAACCTACAACCAAGATTACTTTACCCAGCAAAGCTATCATTCAGAATTGAAGGTCAGATAAAGAGCTTCACAGACAAGAGAAAGCTAAAGAAGCACATCACCACCAAACCAGTATTATTTGAAATACTGAAGGGTATTCTTTAAAAAGAGGAAGAAGAAGAAAAAGGTAAAGATAACAAGTTATGAACAACAAAGTGACAACAAATACATATCTATCAACAAGTGAATCTAAAAAGCAAATGAATAAAAAATCTGATGAATAGAATAAACTGGTGAATGTAATAGAATCAGGGGCATGGAAATGGAGTAGACTTAGAATTCTTGGGAGAAAAGGGATGAGGGGGGTGCAGAAAGAGATGGGACAAAGATCTTATGTATGCAGTACCTAGGGATGTGGACATTGGGGTGGTGAGGACCTGGGGTGGGGTGGGAACTGGGTGGAGGGGAGTTATGGGTGGGAAAAAGGGACACCTATAATAATCTGAACAATAAAGATTAAAAAAAAAAAAGAATACTCATTCTCACCACTGATATTTAACATAGTACTAAAAGTCTCAGCCAGAGAAACTAGGCAAGATAAAAAAAAAAAAAAAAGCATCCAAATTGGGAATGAAGAAATAAAACTGTCTGTCACTTTTTGCAGTTGACATGATTCCTTATATAAAAAACCCTAAAGACTCCACCAAAAAAAAAAAATAATTGAAATAATAAATACAGCAAAGTTGTGATATGAAAATCAATGTACAAAAATCTATAGTGTTCCTATATACTAACAATGAAATTTCAGGAAAGTAAATGAAAAACAAACAAAACAATTCCTTTTGAAATTGCAACAAAAAGAATAAAATACTTGGGAATAGAAGCAACAAAAAATGTGAAGGACCTACATACTGAGAACTTCAAGAAATTATTAAAAGAAAGTGAAGAAGACACAAAAATATGGAAAGATATTCCATGTCCATAGATTGGACAAATCAAACATAGTTAAAAGGACATATTATTGAAAGCAACATGCAGATTTAATGCAATTAAAATCCCTGTGGCATTTTAAAGAAGAAATATAACAAGATTATATTTGTATGGAACCACAAAAGACTGAATAACCAAAGGAATTCTGATAAAAAAGAACAAAGCTAGAAGTATCACACTCCTTAACTTCAAATTATACCACAATGCAACAATCATCAAAACAGCATGGCATTGGCAGAAAATCAGACTCAGACTAATGGAAGACAAATGAAACCCACAAGTATATGAGAAAATGATTTTCAATGAAGAAGCCAAGTACATACAACAGAAAAAAAGAAAGCCTCTTCAATAAAGAGGGGAAATTGGAAAGCCATATGCAAAAATATGAAACTAGACTGCCATTTGTCACCGTACACAAAAACTAAGTAAAAATGGATCTAACTATAAGACTTGAAATGATAAATTACATAGCAGAAAACATAGGTACTAAACTTATGGACTTTGGTCTTAGAGAGGATTATATAAATTTCACCTCAAAGGCAAGGGAAATAAAGGCAAAATTAATGAATAGGACTATCTCAAACTACAAGGTTTCTGTACAGCAAATGAAACTGGCAGCAAAACAAAAATGCAATAAATAGAATGGGAAAATATATTTGCAAATAACAGTTTTGACAAGGTTTAATATCCAAAATATATTAAAAAAAACTCATTCAACTCAACAACAACCTAAAGAAACAATTCCATTAAAAAATGGGCAGAGGACATGAACAGACACATATAAATGGCCAAAAGGTATATGAAAAGATGCTAAACTTTATTAGCTATTACGGAAATAGAAATAAAAACTACAATGAGATGCCACTTCACACCTGTTAGAATGTCTGTTATCAACAAAACAAATAATAACAAGTGTTGGAGAGGGTGTGGAGAAGGAACATTCATTTGCTGCTCCTGGGAATGTAAAATGCTATAGCCACTATGGAAAGGAGTTTCCTCAAAAATTAATACCCAGCAATCCCTTTTGTGGATATCTATCTAAAATTTTTAACATATATATATTTTATTAATTTCAGAGAGGGAGAGAGAAAAACATCAAAGATGAGAGAGAATCATTGATTGGCTGCCTCCTGCATGCTCCCCACTGGGGATTAAGCCCACAACCTGGGCATGTGCTCTTGACCAGAATCAAACGTAGGGACCTTTTAGCCCTAGATTGACGCTTTACCGCTGATCCAAACTGGCTAGGGCTACCTAAAAATGTTTAAAGCATTAATTTTTAAAGATATATGTATTCCTATGTTCATTGTAGCATTATTTACAGTGTCCATGACATTGAAACAACTAAAGTATCTTTTGATAGATGGTTGAATAATGTGATACAAACAGGGTGTCCCAAAAATGTATATACAGTTTAACAGCTGATAGCTCAATTGATGTTTCTTTCTTTTAGGATTTATCCCATTGGGATTAATAATTATTTAAAGTGTGCATATATTTCTTGGACATCATGAAATCCTGCCATTTGAGACAATATGAATGGAACTTTAGAATATCATGCTAAACAAAATAAGTTAGATGGAGGAAGTAGAGAACCATATGATTTCACTCATATGTGGGAAATAAAACTGAAAGCAACAAATGAACAAACAAAATAAACAAAAATGTATAGGCACAGACAACAGTATTATGGTTACGAAGAAAGAAGGTTTGGGGAGGAGGTAGTAAATGGTAAAAGGGGGCCACATATATGGTGATGGAAATAGATTTGACTTTCAGTGGTGAACATACAATGTAATTACATACAATGATCCTATATAATAAAGAGCTAATATGTAAATTGACCATCACTCCAACACACAAGATGGCTGTCTCCATGTCATCAAAGATGGCCACCCCCATGTGGCTACAAGATGCCAGCAAGGGAGGGCAGTTGTGGGCTATTAGGCCAGCAGGGGAGGGCAGTTAGGGTTGACTGGGCCAGCAGGAGAGGACCATTGTAGGGGACCAGACCTGCAGGGGAAGGCACTTGCGGGGGGACCAGGCTGGCAGGGGAGAATGGTTAGGGGTGATTGGGCCAGCAGGGGAGGGCAGTTAGGGGCAATCAGCTGGCAGGGGAGGGCAGTTATGGGCCCAGGCTGGCAAGGTAGGGAGTTCAGGATGACCAGGTCAGCAGGGGAGGGCAGTTAGGGGCAATTTGGCCGGCAGGGGAGTAGTTAGGTGTCCATCAGGTTGGCAGGAGAGTGGTTAGGGGGTGATCAGTCTGGCAGACAGGCAAGCGATTGGGAGCCAGCAGTCCTAGATTGTGAGAGGCCTAAATGGGCAGTTGGACATCCCTCAAGGGATCCCAAATTGGACAGGGTGCAGGCTGGGCTGAGGGACACACACCCCTTACCCCTGTGCACAAATTTCGTGCACCAGGTCTCTAGTGTATTACATAATTGTGCACATGAAACCTATATTATTAATCAATGTCACCCAAACAAATTTAAATAAAAATAATTTAAGTGTTAATAAATGGCTGATCTCTTGAAGGAATTATGTAAAATTTTTATTTTGTGCTTTCTTCAATCAATATATTTTAAAAATTCTAAAATAGCCCTAGTCTGTTTGGCTCAGTGGATAGAATGTCAGCTTGCAGTCTGAAGGGGCCTGGGTTTGATTCTAGTCAAGGGCACATACCTGGGTTGCGGGCTTAATCTTCAGTAGGGAGCATGCAAGTGGCAGCCAGTCAATGATTCTCCCTCATCATTCATGTTTCTATCTCTCCCTCTCCCTTCCTCTCAGAAATCAATAAAAAATATATTTAAAAATTTTAAAATATATAGGTATTACTTTCAAATAAAGAATTTAAGCCCAATAGGTATGCATAGGAAAAAGAATCTGATTGATATTAGATTTTATTATTGCAATGCTGGATGCAGAAAATCAATAAAGCAAATTTTCAAAGTAGCAAGTAAAAATAAATTTAATCTAATTTAAATTTGAATTAATCTAAAAAAACTAAAATATTCACCAATAGGACAATTACATGAGACATAATATATCCATATTATATTATTCAGCAGATAAATATAATGCCATCTCTAAGACATATTGTTGAGAAAAAAGTAAGTTACAGAAATATATACACATATATATGTTATGCTGTATATAACCAGAGAAACAAAATCACTAGGAAATATACATTAAGAGCTTTATTGCAAAGAGTTGGTTTATACAAATGTCAGAATTGGCTGAAAATCATAGGGTAGACCATCAGGAAGGGAACTACTTAAAACAGACACAAACAGAATTTACTATCCTCCAACAGACTTTTTAAAAAATAATTTTCGTTTTTCAATTATAGTTAACATACATTATTGTAGTTTCAGATGTAAAATGCAGTGATTAGACATTTCTATAACATAGTGATCACCCCAATAAACTTAGTACTTGTTGATACCATACATAGTTATTACAGTAATATAGACTGTATTCTCTATGCTATACTTTACATCCCCATGACTATTTTGTAACTACCAATTTGTACTCCTGAATCCTTTCCCCCTTTTCACCCATCCCCTTAACCTCCCTCTTATCTGGCAAACTATCAAAATGCCCTCTGAATTTATGAGTTTGTTGCTGCTTTGTTTGCTCATTTGTTGTTTTGTGCGTTTTTTGTGTTTTTTTTTTAGGTTCAGCATGCAAAAGAAATCATATGGTATTTGTCATCTGTATGATTTATTTCACTTAACATAATACCCTCTAGGTCCATGTTATTGCAAATGCAAGATTTCATTTTTTTAGGCTAAGTCATATTCCATTGTATATATGCACCACTTCTTTATCTATTGATGGATACTTAAGTTGCTTCCATATCTTGGTTATTATAAATAATATTGCAGTGAACATATGGATGCATATGTCTTTTTGAATTAGTATTTTAGGTTTTATCAGAAAAACACCCAAAAGTAGAATTGCTGGGTCATTCTTTGTCTCTTATTACAGTCTTTATTTCAAAGGCTATTTTTTCTGGTATAAGTATTGCTACCCCCATTTACATTTTCGTATTTTTTTCTATCCCTTTACTTTCAATCAGTGTATGTTTTTTAATCTGAAACGAGTCTATTGTAAACAGCATATATGTAAAACTTGTGTTTTCTTATAAATTCATTTATCACATGTAATTTGATAGGAGTATTTAATCCATGTAAAATAACTTTCAGCGAGTATTTTACCCTCCGGCCTCGCGCAGGGTACATTGGTTGCTGGGCGCCGGGGTAGCTCCCATTGGTGGAGATGCTAAAGAAGTTGTAGATCCTCAAAGATGATAATATGGAGAAGATGAAGAAACTAAGGAAACAGAGGAAACAAAACCACAGATGACAAAAAGTACTTGTCCTCCACAAGGAAGATTGAATAACTGTATTACAAATGGAGTTTTACTTTTTATCCTATGGTTTGCAATCTGGTCAATCTCAAGCCCTGACCATTACCCTGATGAAAATTTATTTGGACTATCCATTGTCTTTTTTTTTTTTGTTCCCTAACTGGGGGGAAACTTTTGGAAGTCATTAGAATACCTTCAGTGCCTCCACTTCCATCTCTTCTTGGGATGTTACTGGCTGGTTTTACCATTAGGAATGCTCCATATATCAGTGAGTACATCCATATTAGTAACAAGTGGTCTTCAACTTTAAGAAATACTGCCCTTATCCTTATCCTAATAAAAACTGGACTTGGACTTGATCCACAGGCTTTGAAGTGTTTGAAGAGACGTTGAGATTGTCTATGGATCCATGCCTCATGGAGGCATGTTCGACTGCTGTTATTTCTCACTTCCTTATGAATTTTCCCCGGGAATGGGAATTTCTTTTAGGTTTTGTGGTAGGTACTGTCTCTCCTGCTGTTGTTGTCCCTTCCATGCTACATTTGCAAGAAGGATATGGTATCAAGAAAGGCATTCCAACCTTACTAATGCTACCAGTTTGGATGGCATCATGGCTATCACTGGATTCAGTCTATTCATGAGCATAGTCTTCTCCACAGGTGTCATATTTCATAATCTCCTATCTTCTTTTCAGAAGGTAATTATTGATGTGCTACTAGGAACATTTTTGGAAATTTTTCTTTGATATTTTCCAAGTGAAGATCAGACATATCTTCCAATGAAGACAGCATGCCTTCTTTTGGGTTTGTGTGTTTCTGCCATCGTAGTCAGCAACAGCATTGGTATATGTGGAGCTGGAGGATTGTGCACACTAATGTTGACCTTCATTGGAGGAATGAATTGGCCCACAGATAAGATTGGAGTCCAAAAAATTATTGCATTTGCATAGGATATTTTTCAACCTCTGCTTTTTGGTTTAGTTGGATTGGAAGTATCTATTGCAGCTCTTAAATCAGATGCTATTGGTGTTTCTATTGCTAGTATGAACTTGGCATTACTGTTCAAATTTCTTTTACATTCTTCTTGATGTCTTTTGCTGATTTTACTTTTAAGGAGAAAATATTTATTGCTCATTTTGGCCAACTCTCTGCTTTTTTATGTTTCTATATATTAGGTAGAGCTGCTACATCTCCTAGGCTTGGCAGCATGGCCTAATGTAGTAGATGTCCTGCAGGGTCCAGTGGAATAACCTCCCTGATTACCCCAGCTGGGAACTTTAAGTGTTCCCCTCATGTGGACTGTATACCCTTGTTGTAATTGAGTCTTGATTGCTCTTGGCTCATCAAGGACTGGCTTTGATCACTGACCACCTACCTGTGACCACCTTGGAGGATCAGCTGTGCAGGGGCCCATAACACAAAGGAAGACTTACTGGAATAGGGCTCTGGTAATCACTGAATGTGTCAGAGATGGTTGGATGTGTCAGAGATGGTTGGATGATGGTGCTTCAATGTGGTCTGAAGTTTTCCACTGGGTATACTGGCTCTGAGGCCTCCCAGAAGGTGCAGGCCAACATCAGCCACTGCCTATGTCCTTCTGAGGCCACTAGGCATAAGTTACAAAGTGACCTTCGGATGGCTACTTCTTGAGCTGGGCTTGGAGGTACCCAGGCAAGGCCAAGTTGTGAACCAAGGCTTGCTGCTGCTAGTACCAGGCCCTGGGCCACTTAATGAGAGGTATGGGGTTTGCTGAGGCCAGATGCTGCTTGTCTGAGAGGTTTTAGAAAAATCTGAAGCCTGAACCAGGACAGGCTATTCCTATGATAAAGCTACTGGAAATAGCTTGGGTGGGCATGAAAGTTGGGTGGGGCAGGGTCTCAAAATTAATGGGACTGGGGGCAACAGTATGAGCCATATTAATAGAGCCTCAGATATGGTACCCATCTTTCAGGGTAAAGGGCTCAGAAAAGATAGCCTCTATAAGCATTCCTGTCTGGGAGAAGGCTGCCCCTCTAGCTTTCACCCTGATGCCAAACAATTGAGTTCCTTCCCATATGTCTCTCATGCCTTTCAAGGTGCTGCCTTTGAGCTGGAGCTCAGAGGGAGTGAGTCCAAATTAAGTCGATATGTGGGCCCTTTAAGAGGAACTGCCTGGGACTCCAGCAGTCTCAGCCTCCCTCAGCTTCAATCCATGCTGGTTTTTTCAGCCACAAGTTATGGGACTTCTGTTCCTAGCACTGAAACCCTGAGCTGAGGGGTTCTTGATCCTCAGGGGTGACCTTCACAGCCAATAACTTCAGATTATCCACCATGTGTGGGAGTGGGATCAGCCCTTTCGCGTCTCCGCCCCTCCTACCAGTTTTGATGTGGCTTCTTCTTTAATTTCATAGTTGTAGGACTTCCATTCAGCTTGATTTCAGGAGGTTCTGAATGATGGTTGTGTAGTGTAGTTGTAATTTTGATGTGGTTGTGGGAGGAGGTGAGCACCACCTTTACCTACGCCAGACAGATGAGTATTTTCTAATCTTGGAATAAACAAACATTTCTTAGAGAGGACACTGAAAACACTAACCAAAACATTAAATTAAGATAAATTGGATTTCAAAACTTAAAAAACTTCAGTTCATTATAAAATATTAAAAAAACACATAGAATAGCCCCAGAGTTGGAGAATAAGTAAATTAAACTTTTATATAATAATACATATAGGAAGTACAATAAAAATAATATTGCCCCAACCAGTTTGGCCCAGTGGATAGAATGTCAGCCTGTGGACTGAAGGGTCCTGGGTTCCATTCCAGTCAAGGGCACATACCTAGGTTGCAGGCTCAATCCCTGGTCCTGGTCAGGGCACATGTGGGAGGCAATCAATTGATGTGTCCCTCAGATCAATATTTCTCTCTCTCTGTCTCTCCCCCTCTCTCTAAAAATCAATGGAAAAAATATCTTTGGGTGAGGATTTTTAAAAAATTCTGTTTATGATATAATATATAAAACACTTGAATTCCAAGCATGAACTTGTAATGATGAATAAATGGAAAAAAAAACTAGAATTTATACTTTATACTTCATTGTGCATAGATGATAATAAAGATGACAACAATTTCTAATTTAGTAAAAATATTTTAATGAAAGACTAATGAATTTTTCTCAGGATATTTTAAATAACATTTTAAAATGGGATTTTCAATTCAAGGAAATGTGCCTTTGTTTTTAGTTTGTTGACTTTTGTTAATAGTGCATTTTTATCAGATTGAGTTGGGGCAATCAGGAATTCTATAATTGGTCTTTGATTTGCTAGTGGATATTCAAACAAACCTTCAAAAAAAGGTTAAGAATACTGGAATGAAAACTAGACCATGAACAGCCCCAAATACCATAACAAGAAACATAATCTTAAAAAATGTCCTGAAGATGTATGCTTTAGCTGCAGATAAGACAGACACCCCTATTATTGTTGAAACTGCACTTTGTAACACAGGGTAGCCTAGCATATACAATGCCTCAATTGTTTTTAGATTTACTGAGGGCTCAGAACTGGAAACAAATGCATAGGAAATGTGTGCAGAAAAATCAAAAGAAAACCCTATACAAATGACAAGATTAATCATGGATATGGTATCAAGATTGACATTCCAGAATGCCATGAAACCAGTTACTCCTACAATAACAGAACCAATAGCAAAAGTTACCCACAAGGAACACAGTGGATGAGGAATTAACAATATGGAAACAATAAACATAGCTGCTGATGCAACAATGACATTTCGAATAGTGTTTTCTATTATTGCAGTATACTGATCAAAATATATGAATGCTGGGTTATACACTATTAGGGGAATTTCACAATTTTGGGCCAAGTGTCGGAACTGGATTAACATCTTCTTCTTATGGGTTGAAGTAGAAATACCCACAGTCTGAATGAAAGCCCGGGAAGAAATGATTTCATATGATGATGAAATATTAACATCATACTTAAAATGTGGAAAATCCACAAGAAAACTGGAAATACTCTTCATGAAAGTATTCTTATCATTTATATCTTGCTTTTTACCCTTCATATATTGCACATATTCTCGTAACCAAAACTCGGTAAGAGTTTTATCTACGTAGCCATTTTTTTCAAAATCTGCCAGACATATTTCCAATTTTTGCCTAGCATCTTTATCCCAGTAGTCGAGAGTTTCAGTAACAATAACCATAACCTTGGGACCGTAATGTGGAAAATAATGTTCCTCCACATCAAAATATGGTCTAAGGTAGGAATCGTCACTTACCAAATTTCGAGGGTCTAAACCTTCCTTCACTTTGAAACATCCACATATACTACTTATGAGGTACAAAATGTACAGAAGCACTATAAAAATCTTGGTCTTAGGGCCTGTGATAAAAGGGCCAAAATAGTCTCTAAAGAACAAATTCATTGGATGAACATCATCTTCCTGTTCATCTGGGAGAGAACCAAGTGGGAGGCAGCAGCATCTTTTTAATGAGGAGCATTTCTGGTCAGCAGTATCTGGCTTTTTTAACCAACGTAGACAGACTACTTCTCTCCTACCATCCAGGGCCATAACTGCTCCAAAACAGGTGATGTTATACAAATAACAAAAGAACAGGGTTGTTCCTGTATAGATGCAAAAGTACTGTATAGATCGGAAAGAGGTCATAATTCCTGTATAGAAGGCTATGATGTTAGTGACAGTGGTGATTGTAATGGACACTGCCACTTTTGAATAGGTCTTGGACATACGATAGTTTATGTTATTGACGAGTTTGGTTTTCTGCCAGCCAGAAATCATAATAAACATGTCATCGACCCCAACACCTGTTAAAAAAAAAGAAACAATCTTCATAAATATTAATTTCTATTAAAAAATTGAATAGATCACCCTGGCCCATGTGGCTCAGTTGGTTGAGCATAATCCCATGCACCTAGAGGTCACTGGTTTGATTCCCTGTCAGGGCACATGCCTAGGTTATGGGCTGATCCCCAGTAGGATGTGTATAGGAGGTGGTGGATCAATGTTGTGCTCTCATCTCTCTCTTCTCTCTCCCTCTCTCTCTCTCTCTCTCTCTCTCTCTCTCTCTCTCTCTCTCTCTCTCTCTCCCTTTCTCCCTTTCTCCCTTTCTCCCTTTCTCCCTTTCTCCCTTTCTCTCCTTCCTTCCTTCCTCCCTTCCTCTCTGAAAATTAATGAAAACATATTTTAAAAATTCAAACAGATCAATTCAAACCATTTTATTTTTCCATTTCTTTCAGGTTTTATTTACCTAAGCCAATCTGTGCTTTGATACTACTTTCTCTCATTGCCTCTGAATCCACAACAGAATTCATCACTCCTTCTTCTGTAATAACTCTGTGCTTTGCACATACTCCTATTCTTTGGATGTAACACAGCATATTCTACCCCTACATCATTTAAGGTGTTTCAATGATGAGTCAGGAAACCTGGTTGACTGGTTGTTAGTGGAAGCAGGGTTAGAAGTGCATCTTTGATTCTGCTAGATTACTTGAGGAGCCATTTTCTCTCATAAGTCGTTTCATACTGATGCACAAACACAATGAGTAACCATTCTGTTGCTTAAAATATAAGCTGGGTTTATATGTTCTACAGTAAGCATCTAGCTATCAATGTGGTATGATTTGAGAGGCACCAAATAGTTTATAGACACAAGCACACACACACACACAGAGTTTTCCTGCTGGTCTTTTTTTGATAGAATGCTATCATTCAAACTTCACTTGCCCAGTTTAAAGTCTCCTCTCATTAAAATGAAAGTACTCTTGATATCAGAATTATGTCCTAAAATAAATCTCAATGAACCTTTACATATTAATGCCTACTAGGTGATTAGTTTTTTTCTACATTGACATTTCATGATTGGTTTGAAATAAAGGAGGCTTTGAAATTGTCATTAACGACTGGGAAAGGAGGACTATAAAGAAGAAAGAGGATTAGCAAGAACAGCATGAGCATGCTCCAGATATATTTTACCTCCTCACCATTTCTGCTAAAGCAATGATATAATCAGTACTTGGAAGTAAAATGCTGATCTTAATTTAAATTTTGGGGGATCATATCTATGGAATGCATGGATTGCAATGGAAATTGCAACTCTGCCTCTAATTCCGATATTCTATGGATATAATCAAGGTAAAAGTACCTACATTAAAATAACCGAGAATGAACTCACTGATATTTATTAGATATCTAAAAAACTGGTTTTTGCCCAGTCACCATGTCTCAATGGTTGAGCTTTGACCTCTGAAACAGGAAGTCATAGTTTGATTCTGGGTCAGGGTACATGCCTGGGTTGTGGGCCTGCTCCCCTATGTGGAGTGTGCAGGAGGCAGCCAATCAATGATTCTCTCTTATCATTGATGTTTCTATCTCACTTTCCCTTCCTCTCTGAAATCAATAAAAAATATAAAAGACAAAAACCAACAAATTAGTTTTATTATTTATAGGACACTGTTAAGAAATTATCCACATACAGTTTTTGAGTTGCTGCAATCACAAACACACTCACACACATACACTTCTATGTACATATCGACTACACAAAAATGGTTTCTATTAAGTCAGTTATACACACTTTAGTTATTTATGGCTGTGGAGAAGACTGAGAGATTAAATGTGGGTGTATAGGAAGAAGGTATCCACTGAAGAGCTAGAATAAATAAGCTGATATCCAGTGTATAGCTAATCCACTATCTCCCCCAGGAAAACAAATATTATTTCTTTCAAGTTGCTTGTTTTCCAAAATGTAAACATCTTTGTTTTCTCATGCTTACTCTAAAATAAATTCTGAAATTACAGAGAAATACAAACAAAAAATTTAAGCTACAGTAATTCTACTCTTGGGATAATTCCTGCTAACATTTTGATGTTTATCCATTCAGAATTTGCTCTATACAAATGTACAGATATAATTATACCACTCTATTTCAAACATTTCACTTCATAACCAGTATTTTTTCACTTAATATTTCATTAAGTGAAAATATTTCATTTTTCATTTAATGTGTTTACTTCCTTTTAAAGTCTGAAAATGATTTCAAAATTTTAATATGCTATATTTGAATTGACCAATCCCATCTTGACATGGGATTAGGATGTTTTCAATATTTTCCTATTCTAAATCATACCAAAATGAACACGTTCTACTTTTCAAACAATTGTTCAATTAATAGATCAAATTACTAGCAGTGGAATTGATAGATCAAAGGTATTCTCTTTAAAATATTTATTAAAAAATATTTTTATTGATTTCAGAGAGCAAGGGAGAGGGAGAAAGAAATAGAAATATCAATGATGAGAATCATTGCTTGGCTGCCTTCTACACATACCTTACTGGGGATCAAGCCTGCAACCCAGCCACGTGCCTGATTGGGAATTGAACCATAACCTTCTAGTTTACAGGTTGATGCTTAACAACTGAGCTACACTGGCAGGGCCCCCTTTAAATTTTTAGATATTTTTTATTTGTTGCAAAGTTGTACTGAAAGTGTGTCCCAATTTAAAATCCGCCCCCCCCAGCAGAATATGTGTGCTCATTTGTACACAATTTTACTCAAAACTTCAATCTTGCTAATTTTTATTAATCTAATAAGAAAATGGGGTATCTCACTTTTGGTTCAATTTGAATCCCTTGATTAATGGAGAGATCAAATGTTTTTTCTTTTCTTTTCAATTTTTGGTGTGTATGTGTGTGTACAGCCTGTTCATGTTTCTTGTATTTCCATTTGGGGTGCTTGCTTTTTTCAACTCTAAAAATACATAATTCAATTTTATTTTCTTGTTTCGGGCACCTCATTTTGGATCTGTAGAGCCACTTAAACGTAATTATTTTGCTTAATGTAAAATAAGCTCCTTTCTTCAGTATCCTATGCCCCCGCATACTCAGTGTGTAGTCTCACATTTTGTTTTACTCACCTAGAACAAGAAATGGTGCATTTTTAATTATGGTCACAAATGGCACCCCAATGAACAACATCAGGCCAAAGCCACTCAACACTGCAAAGGCAGTAGAAATCACTCCAAAAACTGCAACACACATTTTGTTTCGTATACAGTCACACCTGTAAATTTGGAGGGAAAAATCATGGAATTTGTGGTGGTACTGAAATACCATCAATTCATAATGGTCTTGATTTAGACATGTATTTAGAAACCTATTGGGCAGTAATTCCCAAACCTGTCTGCTGGAGACATTTAAGTTCCTGGCACTATGCAAGGGGAAAATAAGAGGAAGCAGAAAAGTTGAAAATCTGTACTTTTATCAAACTTTCCTGGGTGATTTTTATTTATTGGTTGTAGCAGGAGAGAGGAAAGGAGGGAAGGAAGGAGGGAGGGAGGGAGGTAGGGAGGGAGGGAAGGAGAGAGATGGATTTGTTATTCTACCTACTTAATATGCAGTCAATGGTAGATTTTGTATATGCCCAGACTGGGGATGGAACTCACAACCTTGGCATACTGGGACAATACTTTAACCAACTGAGCTACCTGATCAGGGTCCCTGGGTGATTCTTATATAGTTAAGCACTCATCTACTGGCTGGCATTTCAGAACCATAAAGTTATACCAAAACACTGTACATGGTTCATTTCACTCTGTTTTTCAAAGGGATGCGAATGGAATACAATAGAAGTGGAGGGCAAGCCTCACCTGTATCCAGGTCCTAAATAGCTCCTGCATTTCAAAGGTAGGTCAATATATATTGTGGTTAACAAAGATTATGCAAAGCCTCCTTCTAAAACATTTTCATGATTCACCTCTACTGGTGAAGTGGCTGTAGAAAAGTTGCTATTAAATGCAAAAATAATTATTTTTGAATCACACAACCAATGTCTATTTTTTGTTATTGTTGTTGGACAAGCATAAATGGGGAGATATACACAGCATTTTAAAGTATGGATTCAATACTTTACCTCTCCAACAACCACATCAGTGTATTTCAATATATTGACAACAATCTCTGGTTTTATATTTTACTTGGTTGTTAACTGCTTCAAAACAAATGACTGATACCTTTAGATATCTTTAGTAGAAGAAAGAACCTATATTTGAAAACGAGAAAAGTCATCTACAGAAATAGAGCCACTGATTCCAAAATAGCAAGAACATGACTAAAGATCTTCTGGCAACACCAAATTAAAATAGATAAAATTACTTATATTAAATAACATTCTACAACATGGCTGTATTTTATTTTTTATTATATTTTTAAAAATTTTCAATTACATTTGACATACAATATATTCATTTTAGGTGTAGAACCCAAATGATTAGACATTGATATAACTTAGAAAGTGATCACCCATTAAATCTAGAACTCATCTCACACCATTCATAATTATTACAATGTTATTGACCATACTAGAGGCCCGGTGCACAAAAATTTGTGCACTCAGGGGTCCCTCAGCCCGGCCTGTGCCCTCTCGCAATCTAGGACCCCTAGGGAGATGTCCACCCGCTGGCTTAGGCCTGCTCCCCGGGCAAGCAGGCCTAAGCTGACAGTAAGACATCCCTCTGGCAGCCTGGGAACCCTAGGGGAATGTCCACTTGCTAGTGGGAGCAGGCGTAAGCTGCAGTTGGACATCCTTAGTGCTGCTGAGGAGGCAGGAGAGGCTCCCACCACCACCACTGTACTGGCAGCCATCAGCCTGGCTTGTGGCTGAGCAGAGCTCCCCCTGTGGGAGTGCACTGACCACCAACAGCAGCTCCTGCATTAAGCATCTGCCACCTGGTGGTCAGTGTGTGTCATAGTGACCAGTCACTCCCAGTGGGTCGGCTGTTAGAGTTAATTTGCATATTACCCTTTTATTATATAGGATTATTATATAGGATAGAGGCCTGGTGCATGGGTGAGGTCTGTCTGGTTTGCCCTGAAGGGTGTCCTGGATCAGGTTGGGGTCCCCACTGGGGTGTCTGGCCAGCCTGGGTGGGGGCTGAGGGCCATTTTCAGGCTGGCCACATCCCTTTCAATGTTATTGACTATACTAGAGGCCTGGTGCACAAAAATTTGTGCACGCGGGGGGGGGGGGGGTCCCTCAGCCAGCCTGAGTGAGGGGATGATGACTGTTTGCAGGCTGGCCACATCCCTTTAAGGGAGGGGGTCCTGCTGGGGTGCCTGGCCAGCCTGGGTGAGGGGCTAATGGCTCTTTGCAGGCTGGCTACGGCCCCCAGACTCCTAAGCTCCCAGTGAGGCTGGCTGGAAGTAGATATCTGGGGTTTATTTATCTTCTAAAACTGAAACTTTGTTGCCTTGAGTGGAGACCACAGCCTGCCTAGGCAGGCAGCTTCCTCCATTGCCAGGGCAAAGAAGCTTCCTGTTTGCTGCAGCTCCGTGGCTTCTATAATTGAAACTTTGTTGCCTAGGGCAGAGGCCACAGCCAGCCTAGGCAGCAGCTCCCTCCATCACTAGGGGAACGAAGCCTCCTATTTGCTCTAGCTCTGTGGCTGCCAGCCGCCATCTTGGTTGGGTTAATTTGCATATAGTCACTCTTATTGGCTGGTGGGCATGGTTTTGGATGTAGCAGAGTGACACAATTAGCAGATTATTCTTTTATTAGATTAGACTAGAGGCTTGGTGCACAAAAATTTGTGCACTTGGGGGGATCCCTCAGCCTGGCCTGTGCCCTCTCACAGTCTGGGATCCCTTGGGGGATGTCCACCTGCTGGTTTACGCTAGCTCCCCAGGGGATTGGGCATAAGCTGGCAGTCATACATCCCTCTGTCAGCCTGGGAGTAGGCTTAAGCTGCAGTCAGACATCCTTAGCCGCTGAGGAGGTGGGAGAGGCTCCCACCACCACCACTGTACTAGGTGAGAGGCTGAGGGCCATTTTTAGCCTGGCCACACCCGTTCAGGGTGGGGAGGGTGTCCTGCTGGGGTGCTTGGCCAGCCTGGGTGAGGGGCTGATGGCTCTTTGCAGGCTGGCCACATCCCTTTCAGGGTTGGGGTCCCCGCTGGGATGCTTGGCCATGCTGGGTGAGGAGGGGCTGATGGCTCTTTTCAGGCTGGCCAAGGCCCCTAGCAACCCAAGTTCCCAGTGAGACTGGCTGGAAGCAGGTATCTGGGATTTATTTATCTTCTATAATTGAAACTTTATTGCCTTGAGTGGAGGCCATAGCCAACCAGGGCAGGTGGGAAGCTTGGCTTCCTCCATCGCCAGGGCAATCAAGCCTCCTGCTTCCTCCAGTTCCGTGGCTGCCAGCTGCCATCTTGGTTGGGTTAATTTGCATATAATTGCTCTGAATGACTGTTGGGCGTGGCTTGGGGAGTAGTGGAGGTGCAGTCAATTTGCATGTTTCTCTTTTATTAAATTAGATATGTTTTCCCACAATAAATTTTAAAAAATAGTTTATAAAAACAAAATATTTTACCTGTAGCATGATGCGATTGAAAATAATATGATTAGAAGGTATGCCACATAAAACAAAGGGATCACCGTCTTAGAAGTTGCCTCAAATTCTAGTTTTCTTGAAAGTGATGTAAAGTAGACCACCTGCCACAAAAATGTACTCAGATGAATAACTTTTAATTGCAATATTTGTGAATGAGTTACAAACACTATTAAAACACTCTAGCTTATTGGTGAAAAAAATGTTTAAGTTCATTAAAAGATCAAAATACATGAATTATCATTTTAGAATAAAGAATATAGATTTGCTTCTTCCCTTAAATCTCTGGCATGCTCTCTAAAGTTTCTTATAAAAATCCAAAGTTTAATATTTCTGAAAATGCAAAAATCTAAATTTTACATAAAACTTTGAAACCCTAATAAAAGAATAATATGCAAATTAGGCATCATACCATTATAAAGATGTCCGCCCCCATAGCCACAATATGGCCATTCCCATGGCCACAAGATGGTGGTGCCCATAGCCACATCCTACTGTTTCCCCAAAAGTAAGACATCCCCTGAAAATAAGACCTACTTACAGTTTTGCCTCTCGCTGAAATATAAGGCATCCCCCTGAAAATAAGACCTCCCCGAAAAAATACCTCTTCGATAATAAGGCCTCCCCTGAACATAAGGCCTCCCTGATAATAAGCCCCCCTGAACGTAAGGCCTCCCCAATAATAAGGCCCCCTGAAGATACCGTAACTCTGGACTCTGGGCCATAGCAGCAGGCGCCACCATGCAGCTCACTGTTGGCCACAGTGGAGCTGGAGCAGACAGGAAGTGTGTGGTATCTTTTAATCAGAGAACCTGCGCCACCACCAGGACAAGCTGCCGCCTGCTGCTCACTCTGCCCTGACAGAGTCTGGCTGATGCACAATTATATAGTGAGTTGCACAGGGCAGGAGTCGGGCACATTGTGTGGATACACAGGTAATAAATTTCCTTTTTTTTGTTCAACAATAAATGTGTACCGTATTCTTCTTCATGGAAAAATAAGACATTCCCTAAAAATAAGACCTAGCTCATCTTTGGAAGCAAAAATTAATATAAGACACTGTCTTATTTTCGGGGAAACAGGGTATCTAATAAAAGCGCAATATGCAAATTAGGCATTACTCCATCACAAAGATAGCCACCCCCATGGCCACAAGATGGTGGCACCCAGTCTGGCTCAGTCCTGCCACTGAAATGGTCAAGCCTGTTAGCCAGGCAGGTGGTGGGGGAGGCAGGGGGCCTGAGGGGTGGAACATGTGATCACAGGGGGCTGGGGGGTCCCCTGCCCAGGCCAGAGGACTTTACCAGAGGCCTCAGGAATGGTCAAGGGTGGAACTGGTTATCGGAGGGAGCAGGGGCAGAGCCAGTGATTGGAGTGGTATGAGGGTGCCCTACCCAGGCATAAGGCCTGGGCCAGAGGCATTAGGCCTGGGAAGGGGCAAGGCTGGAGATCGCAGGAGCCTGGGCAGGTGTGGAGCTGGCAATGCAGGGGTCTGGGGGTCCTCTGCCCATGCCTGCAGCCTTGGTCAGAGCCTGCCAGTGGGACAAGGGCAGAGCCAGCAATGCCAGGGAGCAGGAGCAGAGACAGTGATCCCAGAGGCCTAGGCTCTGTGAAGCTGGCGATCGGAGTGGCTTGGGAGTCCCCTGCCCAGGCCTGCAGCCTTGGACGGAGATTATAGGCCTGGGCAGGGGTGGAGCCGGGATTGGAGGGGCAGGGGTGGAGCCAGTGATTGCAGTGAACTACAGAGGAAACAACTTTCTGACTGCTCACTGGCTAAGCTCTGTCTTGCCACTGGTAATATTCTTAGTAACTTGGGTAATAAGAATCCCTAAAGGTGAGCTAGGGTTTTTCCACCACACTCCTGGAGAAAAAAATTTAGGCCCACTGCTGGAGGCCTAAGAAATGTCATATCCTGCCCTAACCAGTTTGGCTCAGTGCATAATGCCTCAGCCTGCTGACTGCAGGGTCTGGGTTCAATTCTGACCAAGGGCATGTACCTAGGTTGCAGGCTCCTCCCTGGCCAGGGCCTGGGTCAGGGCATATGCAGGAGGCAACTAATCAAAGTGTTCCTCTCACTTTGATGTTTCTCTCTGTTTTTCCCTTCTCTTCCACATTCTCTAAAAATCAATGGAAACATATCCTCAGGTGAGGATAAAAAAAAAGAAAGAAATGTCATATCCTATGAAAAACACATCTTGAAAATGCCTAAAGAAAGTTGTCATTTTTTCATGGTGAAGGGACTGGAGTCCGTGTTGTTGAAAACACCTTGGTGGCTGTGGTGATTGGCAGTGGCTGCAGCAGCAGGGTGATGGGGCTGGTGGCTTCCCCTGATTATCCTGGCGGCCTCCCACAAAGGGAGGCCAGACTGCAGTTTAGGCCCGCTCCGCAAGGGGAGTAGGGAGCAGGCCTAAGCCATCAGTAGGATATCCCCTGAGGGCTCCCCATATGTGAGAGTGGGCAGGCTGGGCTGAGAACCCTCCTCTTCCCCTCCCCAGTGCACGAATTTAGTGCACCGGGCCCCTAGTCCTATATAAAACCCTAATATGCAAATCAACCGAATGGAAGAACAACAGGTCAATATGATGTGCAATAGACTACTAGGAGACAGACACTCAAAGCAGGAGGTGCCCCCTTGTGGTCAGTGCGCTCACCCAGGGGTGCTGCTCAGCTAGAAGTTGGGTTCATGGCTGGCGAGCGCAGGGGTGTGTGGCGGGTTCCTCTTCCACCTCTGCTCAACTCCAGCAATAAGGAGCAAGGGGTCCTGGACTGTGAGAGGCCACAGGTTGGGCTGAGGGATCGCCCTCTCCTGGTGTACAAATTTCATGCGTTCGGCCTCTAGTTATTAATAAGAACATATGGCTTTTTTTTTAAATTTTAGTAGGTTGTTATCTTTTACTATTTTAATGCATAAATATCATTTCAGAAAGGCCTGGTATTCAAAGGCTTTTTCCAGTGGGTGACTCACCTTCACCAGGCTATTCAGAAATATTAGTAGGTTTGCTAGCCCATGAATTACTGAACAGTTACCATATTTCTGGCACTATGATATAATTTACTTGAAAAAAAAAATGGTGAGCAAGTTATCTTTTTCAGTAATCCTATAGAACATTTGTTTGAAGTTTTTTTGTTTGTTGCTTTTTAGCCCAGTGAACTTCAAACAAATTTTAGGGGGCTCCTGAAACAGCAAAGATTAACTAAAAAATAAGAATTAAGAGCTATTTGAGCACATTTTTTGTGGCAGGTGTTCTACTTTACATCACTTTTTAGACAACTGGGATTTGAGACAACTTCTACAGCAGTGATCCCTTTGTTTTTATTTAGCATATTTTCTAATCATATTATTTTCAATTGCATCATGCTACAGGTAAAATACTTTCATTTTTTTAATAGCATGCTATGAGGTTGGCTAAAGCAAAATAAGACAGTCAGAGAAAGACAAATATCACATGATCTCATTTATGTGTGGAATATAATGATCACAATAAGCTGATGAATAAAATAGAACTACAGGCATGGAAACATGGAACAGACTGATGAATGTCAGAGGGAATGGGGTAGGGGAATAGTGTCAGGAAGAGATTAACCAAAGAACTTATATGAATGTTTTCATTGCCCATGAATACAGGCAAAATGTCTGGTGCAAGTGCAGGGTGGAAACTGGATGGAGGGGAGTAAGGGGGAACGAAAAGAGAGGTGTATCTGTAATATTCTCATCAATGAAGATAAAAAATAATTAGTTCATCTGAGCCAGTGGAGAGAAAGAAGTCCATAAATACAGTTGTTTGCTTTGTATTTTTCTTTAAATGATAGAGTCAGCCAACTTCATAGCATGCATAAGAAACACAACAATAAATAAAAATATTTTACCTGCAGCACGATGCGACTGAAAATAATGTGGTTAGAAGGTATGCCACATAATACAAAGGGGGTACCGCCTTAGTAACGGCTGCAAATTCCAGTTGTCTAGAGAGTGATGTACTGGAGACCACCTGCCACAAAGATGTACTCAGATGAGTAACTCTTAATTACAATATTTGCGAGTGAGTTACAACACTATTGAAGCACTCTAGCTTATTGGTAAATAAAATGTTTAAATTCATTAAAAGATCAAAATACATGAATTATCATTTTAGAATAAAGAATATAGTTTGCTTTCCCCAAATCTCCAGCATGTTCTACAATATTTCTTACAAAAATCTGAAGTTTACAATTTCTGGAAAATACAAAATCTAAATTTTACATAAAACTGTGAAATTATTAACTAAAGAAATTGTGGCTTTTTCTACATTTTTATTAGGTTGTTCTATTTCACTATTTTAATGGCATAAATATCATTTCAGAAAGGCCTGGTATTGGTGTTTCACTTTCACCAGGCTACCAGGCTCTTCAGAAGTATTAGTATGGCTGGCCCAAGAATTACTGAACAGTTACCGTGTTTCTGGCACTGTGATTTACTTGAAAAAAAAAATGCTGAGCTAGTTATCTTTTTCAGTAATACTCATGGAACATTTGCTTGTAGTTTTTTTGTTTGTTGCTTTTTATCCCAGTGAACTTCAAACAAATTTTAAGGGGCTCATGGAAACAGCAAAGACGTTAGCTAAAAGTAAGAATTCCCACGTAATTTGGCTGGAAAACCAATCCCCAAAGCTAAGCCTGAAGATCAATGTCTGTACTGAACAGACCTACCTTGAGGATGTAGGATTTGTGTTTTTCACCCGAACATTAACAAGGATCTAGGATCTGTGGCATCCTTCAGGGTGTTAAAGAAAGTTGGATTAAGTGCCAAATACAGTAGCACACAATCAGCTTCAAATCAAGGACTCCATCACTCAGGGCATGCTATGGCTATCTATGGATCTACGGTCCTTGGAACAAGTCTTCTTATCCCTCCCGCTTTCTCCTGCCTCCCTATCAGCCCCACGTACCCGGATCATCTTCAAGGCCAGACTCTCTTCAATATTGCTAAATTCATCCAGGAAATGTACCAGCCACATCTTGCTACGCTCACTATTCTCTCTTTCTTGGCTTTTCAGGTAATATTGCAGCCGCATGGCTTTGACCTCCAGGAGTGAATGGTTTGCTCCTGTATGGTTGCCTAAGACGGTTCCCCCAAGGGTGCCGGCCAAGGAGACAGGCTGGCCATTTTGGATGTGGATAGGGAAGGTGATGCTTCCCAGGTCAAGCTTCTTATTCACCTGCCAGGCGAACAGAACGGGGTTCGAGGGCACGCAGATGCCCTGGTTCCGAGCACAGGCCTGACTGAAGGGGATCAGGGTTCCGTCTTCCTCAGTCGCATTCAGAGCCTGCACCGCACTGTCTAATCTGCTAACTTCTGAAAAGATTTCTTGTTCCAGCAACGAGGCAGAGTGGGACACCACTAGAATGGAAGCGAAATAGATCTCAGAGCTCACCCTGAAGAGGGAGAAGTGAAGAGTGTCATTCACAGTGGTGAAATGTTCCTGCACAAAGCGCCGTTCTGCCTTGGCCGGGCTCCCGATAGGGGTGTACTGCTCCTCGAGGCTCTCTTCTTTGTCCTTGGGCAGGTAAATGAAGCCAGTGCTCAGAGTAGTTGTCAGCAGAATGGGCATCAGCAGGAAGATCCAGGGGTGTAAGGCCACCTCCCACCCCAGCCATCTGAAGGCCCGGGAGAGTGGAGCCTCCAGGCAGTTGGTGTGGCAGCGGTGCTTATGACCCACTTGGGTTGCAGACTGTCTTAGAGGTGAATCCCACCCCGCTGAGCCTGATGTCTGCAACTTCTTGGCTCCTGGTGGCTCTGCATGCTGCCCGGAAGCTAAGCCCAGATCAGATTTCTGTTCCAAGAGCAGCTCTGGCTCCTGGGCCGGGAGTGGTGCTGCCTGCAGATCGGCCCCTTCATCCAAGTCTGTTCCAGGACCCGATAGCTTCTGCAGGGATTCTGGTTGTTGCTTCCCTGTGGGCTCGGGCTCCATACCTGGGCCAACCTCAGACGTGTTGAGACTCATTTCCATGAAGGAAAGGCCAGTAGCTGCTGGGTGAGCACCTATCTCCACTGCAACTAACTGTTTCCCAACGGATTCTCAACGGTTTCCTGGAGATTCTAAGAAGTCTGAACATGGCTGCTCCTGCCTGGATGCTGGAGCTCCCATTGGGGAGCACGTGACTTGTAGCCAGACTAGTCCCAAATGTGTCCTCTCAGGATTTCGTTAACAGAAAAAATACTTTAGTATTTTAGCGCTGCTCCCTAGGGGCTTCAAGTTTTGGCTCCTCAGAGAGAGAGGGCTGAGTGATTTTTTAAAATTGAATTTATTGGGTGACATTGGCTAATAAAATTACATAGGTTTCAGGTGTTCAGTTCTAGAATACATTGTCTGTGTATTATATTGTGTGTTCACCGCCAAGTCAAGTCTCCTTCCCTCAGCTTTTATCCACCCTTTTCCTCTTCTACCTCATCCCACCCTCTTTCCCTTTAGTAATCACTATACTATTGTCTGTGTCTATGAGGTTTTTTCCTTTTCTTAATCTCTTAAATGCTATGACAGAAGAGTAAACTGGTTAGTGGTGGTGTGTATGTATGTGTGTGTGCAAGCTAGAGGAATCATGACTTTTTTTAGCAGCTCACAGAAGTCTTGTTAGGGCTGCTTATATTACCTTTCATGCATGTTTTGATCTATGAATTTATCTTTACTCCCTAATCTGTTGAGGAAAACCCTGCCATACTTTACACTCTTAGCTTTTAAAGTAGTTCTCTTGCCACTTGGTAAGGAAAATGTGGAAGGTCAAGAAGAGAAGAAAAGGTTTGAGAATTTGTGTGATAGGTAACATCTACTCATTTTTATTCTGTTGGGAGAATGACATTCTCTTAACATACCAGTGATTCAAAACAGGTGGACACCATGTTAGAAAGTAGTAGGAATGTTAGACATTTTAGTCTGTTCACAAGTTGGCCCTCTCTGAGAAGTCAGTATCAACATCTGAGGACACAGGTGCATTTCCCTAGGAACTGGCTTGAATTTGGAGTTGGGATCAGGGGTTCACTGTAGAAAGACTGGGGTCAGCAACAGGAGAGGGAAGCAGGGAGCTGAGCCTGGAGCGGATTCTGAGGATGGCAGTGGTGAAAGCAGACGCAGGCAAGGTGAACTGGAGGGTCTCCTGAATTAAAAGGCAGGATGAGTGGAAGAGAGGGCACTGCTGGAAGGAAGGTATTTAACTAAACTGAATTCTACTGAAGCCAGCCCCTGGGCAGTGCTGACACAGACCAAAGCAGGACTGGCTCGGGGATACAAACTGCTGCATAAATTATACTAAGTGAGTAACACATGGGAAGGGTCTCAGACCCATCTGACACATAATGCAAATTCAATTAGTATTTTTTATCTCTTTCCTGCTCTTTAAAAAATATATATTTTTATTGATTTCAGAGAGGAAGAGAAAGATAGGAACATCAATGATGAAAGAGAATCACCCATCAGCTGCCTCCTGCAACCCCCCACACCAGGGATGCATGTGCCCTCACCAGGAATCGAACACTAACCTCCTGGTTCATAGATCAATGCTCAACCACTAAGCCATGCCTTCAGGCCCTTCTTGCTCTTGATGATGCTACCAGGTAGCGCATAAAACACACTGTGTTTTCTTGGGCCAAAAGCATCATTTCGACAATATTGTCTCAGCAGCATTTCCAGTGCAAGTAAAAGTTGAACTCAATGTGTGAAATGGTGGAGAAAAACAGCAGTCACCAATCAGGAGAGAAAACTTCAGCCTTAGCTGGGGTTGAGAAAGAAATAATAGTGGTCTCATTTACCCTGGGGGAAGCAGGAGTATCTGGAAGCCCAAAGCTAAGGGGCTTAATGATCATGACTGTGAGAGGCCTAACAGGCTTGAATTCCCAGATCTTAGCATCAGACCTGAGGCCTAGGAG
>PVJC01008619.1:0-48263 GCA_004026665.1 Murina feae | reverse complement strand
TGGGAAGAAGTGAGCTTGTGAACCACAAGCTTGGTTCAGACTGCAAATTCCCAGAAACATAACAATTTGCACCTCCCAGTTAGAGAAGGTTTAGATTATTGTGTAAAAATGCTGTTTTATGAACAAAACCGATGGCCACAGACAGTAGGTGGGGGTAAAGGGGTGAGGGCTTGTGTTTGGGGAAGGAGGTGGTGGGAAAGAGGTCAATGAGGGAAAATAGAAGTCTCATGTAATAGTTTAAACAATAAAAAATTTAAAAATAAATAAATAAATGAATGAATGAATAAATAAATATGCTGTTTTGCCCAGTTTTTCGAGTATTACCTGCATGGGTATAGCACAGCATTGATGAGAGGGCACTTGTTCATGTATTTGCTCCTTTGATGCTCATCACAATTCTGTGAAGCTGCCTGGTGTTCATTTTTGATCCTCTTACTTGCAGAGAGTAAATCAAGGCCTAGAAAAGTTAAGTGATTTGCTTAAGGTCACATACTGACAAGTGACAGGTAGAATCTATAGTCAAGCTTTCTGACCATTGTCCATTTCATATTTCACTATGTATCCTAGCATTCAATTCAATGGGCATTTATCAAATAACTAGAGGCCCAGTTTATGAAATTCGTTCATGGGTAGGGACCCTAGGCCTAGCCATCAGTCAGGGCTGATTGGGGCCTTCTGGCTACCAGCTGGAGCCTTTCTTCCCTCCATTGCTGGCTGCTGGCTGGGGGCCTTCTCCCAGGAGCTGGCTGTCAGCTGGATCTTCCTTCATTCCACTATGCCCCCTGGTTGTTAGCACAAGTCCTAGCAAGGGGTTGAACTCCCAGTTGGTCAAACTCCTGAGGGAACAATTTACATATTATCCTTTTATTATATAGGATATGTTCCTAAAATAATAATGTGCTATGGCCCTAAGTTTTATTCCCAATTTATATAGAAGAAAGAAAGTGTAAGGATGAACTATTAAAGTTGATATATATGTTAGTTAGTGCTTTGTTTTCTTCAGGGAAAATCCAACTAACAACTTACAAGAGTTAATACATGGCTGAAAAATATGAAGACAGCTACAATATCTCCACAATCTTGCACATTTTAGATAAAAGATGAGTGATTGCAATTACATTCTCAATCCCTATTTTGTAAGACAACTCTTAGTTTATCCTGTTGAGAAGTGTTTAATAGAATATACCTACTTAATAGAAATATAACTTCTTGATTTCAACTGTTTCCTAGCTTTATTTTGAGTGGTTTATGGTTTTTAGGAGGAAGGAATGAATACCTATAACATATATTTGAAAATTGTTGTTCTATACTTTCAATGAAATACAGGAGTGAGAAAATGCCTTGCAATTGTGTATAGTTTTTTATAGTATTTGCATACCTAATGTCCATTGATGTCTGTATTTTGCAATGGCATATAGCCAGAGAATATGTTTTCTCCTTAGCATTCTAAGATTTTCCATCTTAGAGGAAAGATGTGATGTGATTCATCTGATTTACTTTTTATATTAAAGTACAGTATAGTTAAGCACTTAGCTTGGAAATGCCACCTAAAGATATCGAGAAACTTCATATTGGTTTAGCAAGTTCTGTTTGGAAGGAGTATATAGAATTTGAGACTGAATATAATATTTGGTTTGATTTTCTGTTCAAAAATTCTCCACGTAGAATAAAATTTTTTCTACATACATCAGTGAGCAACAATGATTACTTCAAAGCTTTTGAAGCAAATTACTACACCTGCACGTTCCAACACAGGTTGCTGAATTTATTCCCAATACTCTTGATATTGTATATTGTGTATTTCTGAGAATGAATAAGGAATAGTTACAATGGTGTCTATCATCTGTGCGTATTCACATTAAAATAACTTGTTTCTCTTCTTCACCTGGCCTGCCTTCTCTCTGTAGCTGCACTGCTTACTTAAGGGGACAATTGAAGCATTGCTCCTTTATCTTAAGGATTTGTAACATCCCTAACACCTTACCCTATAGACTTCTATAGTGAGATGAAACTATTTTCTTTTCCTTTTTCAGTTAAAACTCTGCTATTATTTAATACAATTGAATTGGTAGAATACACCAATGACAATAAAACTGTTCTCATCCCATGCTTAGTCACTAATGTGGAGGCAAAAAGCCTTAGAGAAATGTTTATAAAGTGGAAATCCAGGGAAAAATACATTGTCTACTATGATGGAGATAAAAATGACTACCATCTCAACAGTGACTTTTCGAGTGCATACATTGTGCATTCAAGTGCATACTAACAGACAATGTATCTTTGATGATGGACAAGAGCCATGCTGTCCCAGGAAACTACACGTGTAAAGTAACAGAATTAAGTAAAGAAGGCAAAAGCACCATAGAACTAAAATACTGTGTTGGTAAGATTTTTATAATCTTCCTTTTTTTTTGTCCTGCAGTTGCCTTATCCTATTAGAAATGGGGCACAATGGGGCTAGGGACTCCTTTGAATCAAAAAGTAGTGTATGACTAATAAATGATTATGTTCACCAGCTTTAAGGTCATTAGTTTTACTTTCTCTTCTCTTTTTCATAATAAAACTCCTTTGCTGTTTGTTATTTGAGTATTGTCAGATTTTCAAAATTTTGTTCTGAGAACTATTCTACAGGTGTAGGAGTCCTGACATTATTTAACCTTCATTTCTGTTTGCTGCTCTCAAAAGTACTATGTTTCATGTGATTAACTTTCCATGCTCTTTCCAATTATGTAGCTTTTTTATTACCTGCATGTTGGTCAAAGGCTGACAAATCCCAGCCATGCTCCAGCTGGAAAGAATAGATTAGGAGAATCACAAAATCAAAAATCAGGTCATAATGATGTTTCCTGCTATGGTGTTTGGTTGTTTTTCTTGGTAAAGATGTGGGAAGACTATGGATCAAATAGAATTAATTTGAACTCAGCCTTGGTTATAGGACCATGATTGTGCCCTTTCTTCACAGACTTAGGCTGGTGAGTTGCATAAAACAGTAAAACTAGCTGAAGTAAACAATCCACTTGCTTTCTAGTCCTTGCCATGCAACTGATTACTTTAACCACATGCAGGTGCATACTGACTTTCTATTTTGAAAGCTCTATTTAGAATCACTAGACATATTACTGCTCTCAGGATTAGACAAGCTTCTGAGAACCTCTGCTTTAGATGGAATCACACCATTCAGTTGAATCAACTATTTGCCTGTTATGAAATGTCTATTACCAGATTGGAAATGGGGTGTTAATTCTGATGGAATATTTTGACATTGATTCGGATTAGGGATCAGGACATCTGATTCTGCAACTTAACTGTTTGCCTCTATTGAACTTGAGAAGTTACTTCACTGGGTCCAAGTGACCTCATTTCTACAATGGAAATGAAAAGAGATTCCTGCTTTCATGTATTCTCCAGTCTAGCAAGCATCATGAGATCCCTTGTGTACCAGTCCTTTGTAAACCAAAGTACTTTTCAAATGTTAATTGTCTTCCTGGGACATTTATTTTATGGAGTGAGGTACTGAGGTGTTGTAGGTGGAGTGTCATGAGAGGGGTGTCTGTGTGGTGCAGCATGGGCAGGAGATGGCTAAGAGCAAAACTTGGAAGGCTTCTCTGCTGAAAAATCTCTCCTCCATTGGAAGTTTCATTAACTCACAGTGGGAGAGGGTGATTTTGGAATGGAGTATAGATCACTGACAGGAGAAGTATAAACTCAATACTTAAAGGCTAGAAGATGCAATGAAGTTGGATGAGAAAGAAATACCAATCTCTAAGATAAAGACGAAGTTTGTAATTTTCGATGTGATTGTTTCATCTTTGTTTTCAAAGTTCCCTGATAATTTTTGTTTCATCTTTGTTTTCAAAGTCCCCTGATAAAATGAAAACTATGCTACCCCTTTAGTCACCTGTTCCTTTATTATTCTTAACCTGGCAAGCACAGTTTGTTCTCCATATCAATACTTTGGCCATTTCCAAAATGTTATATAAAAGTATGTAATCTTTTGAGACTGACTTTTTCCCCCCAGTAAACACAATACGCTTGAGATCATTTCATGCAATAGTATTATGTAGCAATTTCTCTCTTTATCTTCTCTCTCTCTCTGTCTCTCTCTCTCTCTCTCTCTCTCTCTCTCTCTCTCTCTCACACACACACACACACACACACACACACACACACATTCCATGCTATTGGTATATCACATCTTGTTGAACTGTCCACCTACTGTAACATGTCTTGGTTGTTTTCAGTTGTTTTGTGCTACTGCTCATGATATTTCTATAAACCATTATGTACAGTTGTATGTACATAGTCTTCATTTATCTGAATAAATGCATAGAAGTACAACTACTGGATTGTATGTATGTACAGGCTTAGTTTTTGAAGAAACTGCCAAACTGTATTCCAGAGTGGTTGTTCCGTTACACATTCCCATCAGCAACATATGAGTGATATAATTCCCCCACACTCTTGCCAGCATCTGGTGTTGTTATAGTTTTGCACCATTTTTTTAAGGGAAAAGAAGGAAACTCCTCTGCCCAAAAAGGTTAATTGAAGCAGGTTCTTGCAAATTTATTTTGATGAATTTATCCATCATGTGAATTCTGAAGATTTAGGCAGTGGAATCAATTTTTACCATTTTTTTTTTTGCAAATATAGACATAAATGAGAACTAGAAATTGCTTACTAGAGAATTCTACCTAGTAGAATGTGGATTAATGGTGGCCCATTTTTGTTGCTGATTGGGGTGTGGGCAGAGGGCTATCAAGATTCAGTTTGATACAGTAAATATCAGTACTAAATTCAAATTAGGAAGTATGCTTAAATGACCAAGACAGCCGTTTGGCAAGTAGTTTACTGACCCAGCAGACTTAATTCTGCTCTCGTTGGAAAATTGTGGTCTTGATATTTTTGGCTTTATACTGGCTGTAAAAAAAAAACACACCAAAAACAAAAAAAAAACAATGATAGTGTTTTCCTTGTTTATCTGAATATAGAAATAGGTATTATAGATCAATCACTTTTCTCTTTTTGGAATGTTTTGTATTTGAAACTTAATAAAACTTAATAGAATTTAAAAAAAAAAAAAAAAGATTCAGTTTGAGTCATATATACTACTTAAGATCCTTAATTTACTATATCTCCGTTGTTTCAATGGTAAGTAGGGGTTCATAATTCTTCATATAAAAGTTATAAAGATTGAGAAGTTAATGTTTCAAAACCAAATAATAAAATGGGTAGAGAAAAGAAGTTGATTAAAAATAGTCATTAGATTACTAGATCCTTCAGGCATATGGAAACCTAAGCATAATTCAAACAGTTTTTTCTTATAGGATTTCAGGCTGAATGGAAATGGGCTTCCTTTGGTATAGGAATAGATTCAGTAACTCAGTTGGAAATTAAAGTGGCATTGATTCAGGCCACCTGAAAACATCAGTCTCTTGGTGGCTCTGCAACCATGGGAGCATCTAAAAAGCCTGCCTTCTATTCACTCACTAAACTGCCCTATGGCTATTTCAACCATCAATAGTATCCCTACTGAGTCTCTGCCATGTACAGGGCAAAACACTGGAATCTGGAAAGCTTCTATCTCAAAGATAAGAATTGATAGTGTTGTTATATTCTGGGGATGATTGTGAACATTTACCAGAGTTCAGCGTTATAAGCTTAACACAAGAAATGTGTGATTAGCATTGTGGTGTGAAAGCCCGTAAGATTCCTCGCATAGGGATGCAGTGGAGGATTTGAAAGGGTCCGTTTCAGAGCAACGTCAGTGCTTGCCTTGTGCACTATTCAGAAGTGTTCCTCACCCAGCAAGTCCTCCAGTCTAGGCAAACTCTGAAATGCTTTCAGTGCATATACCTGGCTTTATTGTTACAGGAGAAACTTCATAGATAAAAATATGGCCTTAAGCCATATTTTTGATCAGATGCTATTAAACATAACTTTTTAAAAGTTCTCAGCAAATTTCATTGGAAGCCTTAATATCACAATTTCCTTTCTATAGGATGGGGGCTGCATTTTCACTGTTTGGGTAACACATGTTCCACTTGATAGAAGCTTCCTTACTACCTAAAGCTCCTCATATTATTTTTTGTCAGCAGTCATTTTAAGTCTAATTATTTACGAATTCATCTGTTCAGAGTAAGTTTCAGAAGAGCTCAGACTCACATCTGTCTTACTCTTAGGTCACAGTAAAATCAAGGATAAGGTACCCAGTTGTACTACTTCCTCACTTCTGTCTCCTGAGTCAGTCTTTAGAGCAAGACCACTCTTGCTTTAAGGTAAATTCCTGGCTCCTTACATATATAGGCATTTGCCTTAGGAGCCCATAATAATAACTGTAGTTAATGTTCACTGAGCACTTGTGGGATCAAGCTTTGTTTTTAACCCTTTTCATATCTTAACTTTGTTAACAGTTAACTACAGTTGTTTAAGGTGTCATTACTTGTTGTACCTGTGTAGCAACTGAAGAACAGAAATGTGTTAGACTGTCCAAGATCATACAGATTGTAAAATAGAATTGTGTTTCAAACCCAGGCAGTGTGTCTGTGGAACCCTTTTCTCAGCTCCTGGGGTATACTACCTCTTTCCATAAATCACAGCTCAGGAAAAATGTGGTGGAAAATAAATAACTATTTTTTTGTTTCATTAATATTTGTTATTTAATCAAGTATATCTGTAATTATTTATGTACTTATATAAGGCCACAGTTTTAATTTATTATTTTAATTTTCCATCTCCACAATAAAAAATACTGTTCACCATTAATTGGCTGGACATAAATTTATGATAATAAATATTAATCATAGTTTTTGTGGGTTTTTTTTCTCCCAGCTTTATGGTTTTCTGCAAATGACCATATGCTTACTATTATTTTCCCAATGTTGGCTGTCCTTCTGTTCTGGGGAAGTGATATTGTGAGTAAGTACTTATTTCTATTTTTATTTATGCTTTAGAGATGAAATTGTCATTTTAAAGAGGCAATATTGATGAAATATTTTATTTAAGTTGTATCAGGAAATATGATAACGTCATAAATAAGAACATACAGAAAAAATGGTGGTGAAGTAAGTGGATGCTTTAAGGATGAACTCCCACGACCAAACTGGAACTTGAACTAAAATACAGAATAACTTCCTGCATAATCAACAGAAGACTCACTGATGAGAATCCAGTTAAATGAGGATGCAAAGTGGAGACCACATAGAGACTGGTAGGAGGGGCAGAGTCATGAAAGGATTAGCTGGGCACCTACAGATAGCAACTGAAGTTATGGAGAGATATTTAAACTCTGTGGTTTGCCACTGAGAACTCTGGGATCTAATCCCCAAGCTTGCCACTACAGCAGAGAGCACCAGAACTGAGAAGGGTATCCACATAACATATAGCTGTGAAAAGCAGTGGGAGAAATGCTTTCTTCCAGGAAGAAATGGCTGGAAATGCAGGTGCCTTATTCAGGGCCAATGCACAAAATTCTCTGTGGAGCAACTCACCTTGTGGTCCGGCAGAAGTTGGACAGAGTGGACTGGAGCTGTGTAAGCAAAAGTGAGGATCAAGAGCTTTGGGGTTAGAACTCAGGAGTCAGACACCTTTGTTTCTGCTGCTGAGTCATTCCCCGATGCTGTAGAAGTAATCTTTCTTATGCAGACATTTTTTATACAGGCAGCTGTGCCTGTGGGGAAGATAAGTGACCCACTCTATTGGAAAACACCTTGCCCCATGGTGCAGAGTTTCTGAGACCACTTAAGAGAATAATAATTAGTTTCCTGGAAGAAGCAATTGCCCCACCCTGTTTTAAAAAACAAACCTCACCATGGATGATTGCCTGAGGGCTATTCAAGAGGCAATGCTATCAGTGTGTAGTCAGAGGCAGTCTCTGGAGGCTTTGAGTCTTTTCCTAATCTAATTAGTCATAACCAGTGTTTGACACTGGCCTGCAATAGAGATTGAAAGGCATAGCATATCTACCTAATACATAGTCACAAACTCAAACAGGAAGCTAAAATAAAGAAATAAAGAAACAACCCCCAATGAAACATTATGAGCATTCTCCAGAAGAAGAGTTAAATGAAATGGAAATAAGAAATTTATCTGACATAGAGTTCAAAATAATGATGGTAAAGATGCTCAACAGCATGGTAACTATGAAAACAGAAATAAAGAATGACATAGGACAAATAAAGAGCACATTGGAAGGAATACACAGCAGGTTAGGGGAAGGTGAGAACCAAATTAGTGAATTAGAAAACAGGGTTGAAAAAAAAATCATACATTCAAAGGACCAAAAAGAAAAAAACAAACAATTAAAAAACAGGAGGAGAGCTTAAGAGAGCTATGGGACAATGTGAAACAAAACAATATTCAAATATCAGGTGTGCCAGAAAAGGCAAAAAGGGAGAAAGGGATAGAGAAAGTATTTGAAGAAATAATGGCCAAAAACTTCCATAACCTGGTAAAGGAAAATGTCACGCAAGTACAGGACATACAGAGAGCCCCAAGCAAGAAAAACCCAAACAGGCCCATGACCAGACACATCATAATTAAAATGCAAAAAGTTAAAGGCAAAGAAAGAATCTTAAAGGCAGCAAGAGAAAAGCAAACTGTTACCTACAAAGGAGTTTCCAAAAGGCTGACATATGATTTCTCATCAGCAACTCTACATGCCAGAAGGGAATGGCATGAAGTGCTCAAAGTAATGAAAAGCAAGGATCTGAAACCAAGATTAGTATATCCAGCAAGGCTATCATTCAAAATAGATGGTGAAATAAAAAGCTTCCCAGGGGAAGAAAAAAAAAAAGCTAAAGGAGTATATCACCACCAAGCCAGCATTACAAGAAATGCTCAATGGACTGTTATTAGCAACAAGAAGAAATAGACAAAGAACCTAGGCATACAGAATTGTTACTGCTTAGTATAAAGATTACATTCTGGTTGATGATTATACTTAACCAGGTACCACAGACCCTCAAACAACATGGGGGTTAGACTATGTTGTTTGGAGTCTACTTATATTTGTTTTTTTCCCCAGTAAATACTGTAAATGTATTTTTTCTTCCTTATACTTTTCTTAATAAAATTTTCTATTCTCTAGTTTACTTTACTGTAAGAATACAGTATATAATACATATATCATACAAAATATGTGATAATCAACTGTTAATTTTATCCATAAGGATTCTGGTCAACAATAGGGTATTAATAATTAAGTTTTGGGAGAGTTTAAAGTCATATGTAGATTTTTGACTGCACAAGGTGGATGTCAGCTCTGCTAACCCCTGTGTTATTCAAGGGTCAACTGTATTTCCACACCAGCTTAGTAAAGGAAATTTACTAAATTAGTGAATTTTTGAGGTGATATTCTAAAACTTTTAAACTTTTAACCTGTAAGATTTATTCCTTATCTCCTAATAGTGCACTGAAATAGTCAATCATTGAAGATCAGTGAATATTTATACAAGGCAAGGAGTAAATAATGCTGATTTTGTTTATTTATTTCATTCTGCAACCTTTAAAACCAGTGAAAACTAGTAAAACATTATAGCAGATTGCCTTATTGTAAATTTCATGATTTTTACTTTTACTCAGAAGTTTAAGGCATATATATCTAATATATATATATATATATATATATATATATATATATATATATATATATATATATACCTAAGCGTTCATTTGACCATTTGACTGGTAACTGTGATGAGTACTGACCACCAGGGGGCAGATGCTCAATGCACAGGCATGAAAACATGGAACAGACTGATGAATCTCAAAAAAGCAGGGGTAAAGGGAGGACTGGAAGAGATTAACTAAAGATTTTATATGCATACTAGAAGCCCAGTACATGGATTCATACACTGGTGGGGTCCCTCGGCCTGGCCTGCAAGGACCAGGCCAAATCTGTGCACCAGGCTTCCAACATTCTTTGAGAAGTCCCGGATTGTGAGAGGGCACAAGTCAGGCCAAGGTTCCCCACCAGTGCACAACTCCATGCACCTGGCCTCTAGGGATTATATAAAAATGGAAAGGGGGATGACTGGAAATATATTTAAGGGCTCACCTTAATGGATGGCACTATGTAAATGCTTTATGATTTCAAAGGTAAAACAAGGGGAAATTTTAAGCTAACAGTGACAATTGTCAAGACAAGTCACAACTCTCACTTCCAAAATGGTGTCTAAATTCCTGTGGAAATTTTCTTACAATTTTGAAAGGCCTTTTGTATCAAGCAAAAGGCTGGTATAGCATCCAAACCTCATCTGTCTTCCCTGATTTAGGGAAAGCCTTGAACTCTAGTGGCAAACCAAGGCATTAAGACCTCTGTCATATAATTTTGGGTAGAGACTTGCCTTTTTTAAGATTATAAAATCATTTCAGAGTGTGATTTGTTGCATTTAGATTAACTGCAGTTTGCTGATCATGGCATTCTCATTAATAACATTATTTTCAGTGGATTTAACCAGGAGTGAATCTGTTGCTGTTAACCATGTTTTGACAAAATAAGATTTACTTTTTTTTTCTGATTTAAAAAAGTAATACACATCACTTTAGAAAACATTATACAATACTAGGGGCCCGGTGCATGAAATTCATGCATGGGTAGGTGGGGGAGGGGAAGGGCAGGTGGGGAGTTCCCTCAGCCCGACCTGCACCCTCCCCAATTCGGGAGCCCTCAGAAGATGTGCTACTGATGGCTTTGGTTCACTTCATGTGGTTCTCTGCTCTTTGTCAGGCCTGCCTGCTCCACACCATGGGGATGGGCAAGCAGGCCCTGCTGGGTGCTGCCTGCAGGTCGATTGCCTGCTCCCTGGTCACCCCACTTGCCTGCTCTCTGGTGGATGCAGCCACCATCCAGCAGTCCGTGCTGGGTGCTGCCTGTAGGTCCCCATTGCTTGCTCCATGGTCGCCCTGCTTGCCTGCTCCCCAATTGCCACTGCCACCACTCAGCAGGGTGCCCTGCTGGGTGCTGTCTGTGGGTCCTTATTTGCTCCCCCTTTGCCACAGCCACAGATCAGGAGGCCCTGCTATGTGCTGCCTGCTGGTCCTAATGCCTGTTTTCTGGTGGCCTGCTTGCCTGCTCCCCCATGGTGGCCACCACTGCCCAGCAGACCCTGCTGTGTGCTGCCTGTGGCATGCTTGTCTGCTAGGGGGTCACCACAGTGACCTCCTAGAGATTCCTGTTATCCCATCACCCAGCAGGGCCTGCTGTGTGCTGCCTGCAGCCCGCACTTGTCTGTGCAGGGGTCATCATGGTTGACCTCCAAGCAGGCCCTGCTGGGTGCTGCCTGTGGGTCCCCATTGCTTTCTCTCCCATTGCTTATTTAGCGCCCTGTGCTGGCTGATGGGACATGCCTCTCTGGGTGTCGATAGGCGTTTTTAGTACCAGTGCCCAGGCTGATGAGACCCAGGAGCTGGGAATCCAGGGTGCTGAGTACCGCCCCCAGCCCGGACTTAGCACCCTCTGGGTGGGACACGCCCCTCTGGGAGCCGGTAGGCATTTTTAGTACTTCTCCTGCCAAAGGTCTCTTCCCAGGCCTCAGCGGCAGGGACGGGGGCTCACCAGCTGGTTCCTGAACCTGTGGCTGCCACCGTGGTCTGGAACCGACCTCGGGTTACCGAGGCTAAGCCTCTGCATGTAGGCCCGAGATTTGTCTATTTCCAGGCCACAGTCTGGGAGCCTTCTTGCTCCTCCCACCCTGCTCCTCCCACCCTGCTCCTCCGGCAGACCGTTTGCGGTGGGCCTCCGCCATCTTGGCTGCACTGATTTGCATACAGCAGCTCTGATTGGCTGTAGGCATCCCAAAGGGATGGTTAATTTCAATATTCCATTTTTATTAGTTTAGATTAGAGGCCTGGTGCACAAAATTTGTGCACTGGGGTGAGGGGTTCCCTCAGCATGGCATGCACCCTCTCCAATCCTGGACCCCTCAGGGGATGACCGATGGCCAGTGTAGGCCAGGAAGGAGCCTACACTGGCAGTTGGACATCCCTCTCACAATCCAGGACTGCTGGCTTCTAACCTCTTGCCTGCCTGCCTTCCTGATTGCCCCTAACCACTTCTGCCTGCCAGACTGATCACTGCCTAACCACTCCCCTGCCAGCCTGATCAACATATAACTGCTACCCTGATGGCCTGGTCACCCCAACTGTCATCCCCTGAAGGCCTGGTCGTCCCCAACAGCCATCCCCTGCTAGCCGTCTTGTGCCCATATAGGGTGGCCATCTTATGTGAGGCATGATGGTCAATTTGCATATTACCTCCTTATTACATGGGATTAGAATTTCACTTTCAACATTATCACTTTTCATTGCTTTGCACTTTCAGTTTGATTGCCCAGTTTCCTATTTTGGTTATCCATTGTGAAATATCACAGTGGTTTATCACTGGGAAACAGGAGGTAGCACAGCATATGCTTTCCTGTCTGTGTGTGAGGGGAATAGCAGATGTACAGTGACCATCCCTAACAGTCTTTGAAAGAAGTGACAGGATTGGTTACTGATCATGATGCACATCTGTTATTTAGGTAATGATTTGTGGACAACTAAACAGATGGCAGTGAATTTTGCACTTTATGCAATCACTCAGTGAATATATTGTGGCACTGAAATTTGAGTTGTGATTTTAGGGAATTTGTATTATTTAACTAAATAAATGGTGGCATCTCAAATTCATGCACATCAGAACTGTGAAAAGCCAGGATTGCTGTAATTCATTTCAAACTTGTACAATCTAGGCATCTTTTATTTATTTCCTAATTTTGTAGTTCTTGCACAAAATTAATTCACAGGGATTTTAGATACTATTCAGAGGTATTTGGGTAGCTGTCCCTGAAGAAATCACTGTTTGGAGTTCAAGGGAAACATTGTCTATCACCACAGCCTTGAGATCCTGTTAACACTTCTAGATCAAACTTGAGGATTAGATTACTATTGAACATAATTGGTTCATGTAAGCACATTTTAAAGAAGTAGTGGAACAGGGAATGTCTTTGTAGATTAGAAAACTTATTTTGAAGAAATAAGGACATATACTAATGTGCACAGGGAAATTTTTATCCAAGAAGGTAAAATATCCTCATCATAAATATTATGACAAGGAATCATTCTGTGAACTGGTAGAACTTTGTTATTAAGTTTACTCTGAATTTTATTAAATAATATTGGTCTCCCAGTGCTTTTCCTTGGTCTCATCCACATAATTACCACACTCTCCCATTAAATAACACTGATTTTATTTTAGAAGGAACAGGAGGAAACCATAGCTCAGCAATATACTCTTTTACAGACATTAGTTGCTATTCCTTTGACCCTTTCCAAACTCAAACACCCCAAGTTGCTGCATATACTCTGAAGTTGTGGCATCATCCACAAGACTAGGGAACGTTTGTAACCAAGAAATGTGTGTTGGACAGCCTCCTCTTTAACCTTTTATATTCCAGGTGCTTGCAGCACAAAGCCTGGGCTCTTTTGTTTCTGGGTCTTGTAGACTGGGAATGTGATTTCTAGGTATGATTTATTATGACAAAATTGTGTTATCAAAGCAAGTTGGACAGTGTATGGAGTTTATTATATTATTTTACTTGTCTTCTAGCAAATAACCAGGTTATCATTGGCATTAATATTCCTTTTCCCCCCAGCACCATTTCACAAAAGCTTCTGTTTTGTTTTTTATTTTTTATGAGTGTTCTAAGTATTTTAAAATTTGAAATTGTAATTTTATCCTAAAAGTTATCATCTATGATTTATCCTGCACTGAAGACAATATTGATTTTCAGCTTAATAAATACCAAATAATCTTAAAATTACTTTCTGAAAGTTATCAGAAAATGACATTATGATAGTAAAATCAAACATATCTACTCTTTATAATTTATTCTTTTAAAATATATTTTTATTGATTTCAGAGAGAAATGGAGAGGAAGAGAGAGTTAGAAACATCAATGATGAGAGAGAATCATTGATCAGCTGCCTCTGCACACCCCTACTGGGGATTGTGCCCACAAGCCAGGCACGTGCCCTTGACCAAAATTGAACCTGGGACCCCTCAGTCCGAGGCTCTATCCACTGAGCAAAACTAGCCAGGAATATGATTTATTCTTAATCTGAGATGCAGTATAGCTCACTCGTTAGCCTTCTTGTAGCATCTAGTCACTAACGGCTTAGTTAATTACCTTAACATCTAAGGGTAATTTCTCTAGCAGGTATTTAATTCTTGGAATTTGGGGTTTTGTTCCTAAACTGTGGTCTGCGTAGGTCTATAAGGGCTTATCAAATTCTGTCTTCAGAGTTTTATGAAAACTAAGATGATAGTTATCATTTGATCTTCAAATTGACCCGCTAATTGCACTAGATTTCATCAACCACAACATGCATTCTATCTTTCATGTGCTTTATATCAGTGACAAGGAAATGAGAATTATTATTGAAATATCTGTTTCTAACATTAGCTGTTTCTTCAGGTGACTAGAGGGACATGCCACTTCTTCAAGCATATGAACTTGAAAGATTACATACAGGGACTTTCTTAGCTAGAGCAGCCCCCCACCTTTCATTTAACTGTGGAAGATCTGGGAGTAACACTTCTAGTCACTCACTCCTCCCCTGCCCCAAACACACACACTCACTCACACATTAGAACTAAGGGTCTTGAGGCAGCACTTGGAATAATGATCATCACATAGTACGTGCTCAGTCAATTATTGAATAAAATAATGTACTTGATTTGGTTGAGATGGACTAATAAAAGGGCATGGTACATTGTAGCTACACAGTAAATATTTGTAGAATAAATAAAGGGAGCAATCTAGCTCATTCTGAGATGTAGCTGGCTAGATTTAGTTATTTTATAGATAGTATAAAAGGGAAAACTTTAGAATTCTTAATTTTTTCACAAAAATCTAATATTGTCTCCCAATGATTTTGTTTTTCCTGTGTCAGGTAGCACTAAGGTTATAAGTTTTGTTCAAACAACATTGACAACACCACATGCTGGTGAGCATGTGGAGCAACAGGAACCTTTCACATTGCTGGTGGGAATGCAAAATGGTGTAACCACTCTGGAGGAGAGTTTGGAAATTCTTACAAAATTATCTTTTATATGATGATCCAGCAATTGTGCTCATTGGCATTTATCCAAAAGGAGTTGAAAACTTATGCACATGGATATTTACAGCAGCTTATAGCTGATTGCCAAAACTTGAAAGCACCAGGATGTTTTCAGGAGGTGAGTGGCAACATGCCCTGATACATCCAGATAGAAAGAAATGGGCTATCGAGCTATGAAAGGACACGGAGAAACCTTAAATGCCTGTTACCAAGTGAAAGAAGCCAATCTGAAAAGGCTAGGTACATACTGTATGTTTCCAACTACAAGACATTCTGGAAAAGGCAAAACGCTGGAAACAATGAAAAGATCAGTCGTTCCCAGAAGTGGATGCAGGCAGAGTGCATAGGCAGAGCACAGAGGATTTTTAAGGCAGTGAAAATGCTCTGTATGATAATATCATGATGGATAGATGGCATTTTGCATTTGCCCAAGCCCATAGAATGTGCAACCCCTAAGGCGAAATATGGACTTTGGGTAATTATGATGTCAATGTAGGTTCATCTTGGTAAAAACTGCATCATTCTGGTTGCTGATGTTGATAATGGGGGAGTTATGAATGTGTGGGACAGGGAGTATAGGGAGATGGTCTTTACCTACCTCTAAATTTTGTTTTAAATCTAAAACAGTGCTTTAAAATTATTTGAAATGTGTAAATATTGTTCTTTCTCATATTTTATTTTCTGTATTGATTTCAATACTTTTAGTTGAGGGGAATCTTTTAAAGCATACATATTTTTAAAATTACAGAGTCTTGCCAAAAAGTCTGAAAATCATACTAGGAAGTTGGATAAGAGCCCATTAAAAACACATTAAATTATCTTTATCTTAATGCCACATGTTTGTGTAGTTACTTAAATTTGTTTTCTTTGTTTATATTTGAAATTTTTATAGATGTGACAAATAAGGATAAATATACCTGTTAAAAGACAAAGATCACCAAAAAAGGTTCCTTGTGATTACTGAGTTCTATGGCATATATATCAGATTGCAAACCCTTTTCCCTACACTGAAAAAACTGACAACTGGACTAGAAAATACCTCCTCCCCACTTTCTGTGGCATGTGCTAAAATGTGGCCACTATGGCAAAGGAAATGAGTCAAAAGAAACTCATTTTAACCAATTCCCCAAACAAAACATGGAGATAGATCCTCTTTCACTGCTTGTGATTATTTAAGTAGATTTCACTAATATATTTGTTAGAAATAGTTGCTTAATTTATGGGAGTTGGAAGTAGCCTTGAAAATATTTAGTAGTTGAACCCATAAACAGAAACTAAAACTACCTGCAATAATTATAAGCAAAGGTTTTGAAAAGGTTGTTCTATAGTAAAACGCTCTCAATCATAGTAATTTATGGTGTTTTATTTTTGTTGTTACTGTTGGTATTATTTTTCTCCCATAACTCTTCTAAGTCTGAAGAGGTTGAATTTTATATGAGAATCAAACTCTTATTATGTCAGCCTTTTTGCATGAACTTCTACTGTACTCTAAAGGTGAATTCTTGCTGCTCGATCTTAGTAGTTCTTTTATGTAGTCAATTAAGCCTGGGAGAGTGTCTTTGAATGTTTAATTGTGAAGTGCATTTGAAACAGCTTCTGTTTCATCATCCTTTTGTAGAACTTTCAAGCTCTATTTAGATAACAATATGCATTGAATTGAATGGAAAACTTGACATATGTCAGAGAAAGTTTATTTTTCTATCTATGTCTGTGCCTTTTGTAACCTATACACTGAATTTTATCCTCACTAGTGTTTGAAAGCATTGAATCTGTGCCCTATTGTGAGGCAGGAACATGACGGAGTCATGGTGACAACTTATGTAACTGAGGGGTAAGTTCCAAGCCTGGGTGGATCAAACGAAAACTTGGTGAACTTGCCATATTGCTTTTCACTCTTTCCTATTAATATGGATTTCAGTTACTCAGCTTCAAGATCCATGGTTGATTATTTCTCCATCCCCTCTAATGAGAATAAAGTGGGAGTTTACAATCTAAAGTATGAATATGTAGTGTTTCACTTGCCATAGGTTATCATATAACCCTAGGTTATAATACCATAAAATAGGTGTTAGCATGGTCATTTAGGGGAATATTGGTTGTTTGTACTGTATTTAATCTGTTTGTCATTTTAGTAGGAGAAAATTTAATGCTAAATATAGCATTTTTTTAAATTGCCCTCTCAGGATATTAATTAGTGGCCTGGAAAAAACAAAACAGAATTTCAGTCATGCAATATTTCTCTTCTCTCTGCTACTCAGTCTGTTTTTAGGTTGCTGTGAACTTTTATGGTAAAAAGTTAATTTTACTGTTAATCAAAACAAAACCCCTAAGGAAAAGATATAGCAAAATAAATAATATTTTAGACATATCCTTTATATTATTTTTTCAGAAGGTACCAGGTACTTGAAAATAGAACTAATGAGTCCTGTTCAGTATTTGTAGTTTATTTTTATGAAATTACTAGGGGCCCAGTGCACAAACTTGTGCACCTTGAAAAGAACTGTGGGCTGCTAGGCTATGGTCTGCACAGGGGCAGGTCTCAGCCCATCCTCTATACTCCTGCCTGGCCCCTCCTACCACGATCCCTGGACATTTGACTGCAGGAAGCCCCACTCCCACCACCACCACTCCCACAGGCTGACAGCACCAGCCCCGCTCACACCTGCCGCTGGTGCCGAGGTGTAAGGTAATTAATCATCATCCATAAATTCAGCATCCATATTTATACTGCTGTGACACTGTTTAGTCACTGACAGATTTATGAAAAAGATTTGAGGTCCCTGGACATGGTACAACTGAATTATTACTCAAAGGTTATTCAATTATAAGAAGTTATCAGTTTGTCTCTGCACTTTTTAAGTTATAGAAATGGCTTCACTTCTTGAGACTGAGTTAATGGAATTCTGTGTGTGTGTGTGGTGTGTGTGTTTCTTTTAAGCACTTAAATATAATTCCAATATTACAAAGGAGAAAATCATCATTTTATCTGTACCTGGACTGGTTCTCAGCATATTAGTGATTGTTGGAGCTATTTACTTCATCCCAGGTAAGATGTACAGTTACTATGAGGGAAATCATGGTTGATAAGGTTGAGACCATTGAGGGGACTAGAACTCTAAGGGAGAATCCATTCCTTGCTTCCATTTTCTGGTATTTGCTGGCAACCTGCAACTCCTTGGCTTGTGGCAGCATAACTCCAATTTCCACTCTGTTAAAACTCCTGTGCCTCTCTCTTCCTAAGACACTTATCTTTGAATTTAGGCCCCACCTTGTTAATCTAGGATAAGTTCCTTCTTTCAAGATCCTAAATTTTTTCATATATTTTGCCATATAATGCAATGCTCACCCTAATTCACAGATTCCAGGAATTAGGGGGTAGGCAGATGTTTAGGGCCACGATTCAACCCACTGCAAAGGCAAACTTCATCAGGCAAGACATGGGAGTGGGAATGAACATGGGAAACAAATCAATCTGAAACTGCATTTGTCTTTGGAGGGTGGGATGGGATTGGGGAATAAGGGTATGCAGCACATGGAAAGAACAGCAGGGATGGGCTGAGACTCAAAGTGTAGATGGTAGAAAGTCCTCATTTCATTAACAGAACACAATATGGGTGTAATGTTTAGGAACAGAAATTTGGCAGCTCTCTTTACAGCTGGAGTTAGTGAGGGTGTGGTGAGGAAAGAGATGAATTAAGAAGACAGCTACAAAGAATGTCTATTTTCACTTTAGGACAGATTGAATATAGCAAATGAAGGGATTGGTAAGAGTCTCAAGGTACTTAAGAAGGAGGCAAACCCAATGGAAGGTTTCCACATGTAGAGAGTTAGATGTTGACATTTAAATGTCTTCAGTTTGGTCTTAAAAAATTGTCACTTATTTTGTGTGAGGTTTTAGGGGAAACATTTATTTTTAAACATTTTATAGTTTATAAGAGTAGTATTGAGATGAATACATTTAATAAACTAAGTACTTTAACATTCTACAGAACAGGAAATATGTAGGAAAATATTTAAATGTTAATTTTATTTATCAACAGGTGAATATGCAACAAAGAGGGCCAGTGGACTTGATTTAATTGTAGTTTCTACAGTAATACTAATATTACTTCAGATCTCTATATTTATGATAGGTAAGTTGTTGTTCTGGCATGATTGTGTCCTTTTTCATTTAAAAAGCAGCTATTTTTATTAAAATAATTCTTGCATGTTTTTTTTATAATACAATAAAGGTTGGTTTATCTTCCTAGATGTTCTTAGTGAAAATTTTTCCCATATGCATTAATTTTAATGTTATACTTAATGTTTTTAACATAGTTATTTAATAAAAAGTTATTTTCAGAAATGTATTTAATGTCAGCCAATGGATTTTTAAAATTATACTATATAATTTCTTAATGTTGATCTTCATATTAGTATTTCAGTTTTTGAAGTTATAAGTAGATATTAAACATTCTCATTCTCTTCTTTTGCTAAAACTCTCTTTAAAAAACTGGTTATACAAAATAGGGTTGTAAATCATAAAGAGTCATTGCAAATATTAACATTGAGTTTTAAAAGATGTTAGAGATATCCAACCTATAATTGATAACATTTTCACTCCATTTTTGGATTAAATCACTAAATATTTTTATTATTAAAGAATCTATTTTTTTTCCATTTGCACATTTAACTGTTGATATGAAAGCCTATCTGGGTTGCTATATATTAAGACTGTGCTAATTTGTTCTAAAATCACAATTAGGGGTTATGATGTCTACAATGGCATGCTTGCACACTGGTTCTCCACCAGAGTGATTTTGTGTGCACGTGGTGAAGCCCTGCTAATAGCCACTCCTATTGTAAAATGCCCATGTGTGGTAAAAAGCAGCATTGTCTTAAGATTTGGGGTATAAACTGCCAGTGCAGCTCAGCTCCCTGCAGAAATGACAGGCTGTGAGGGTGTGAATGTGGAGCTGACTCCCGGAGTGGAGAGAAATGGCTTAGGTCACTGGGAAAGCAGCCACCATGTGACAAGGAGCTCCAGAGTCAGTCTTTGGTCCTAGGATACTGACCTTGGCTATACAAAATACAAGTGGAAGTGATTGCTTCTTAAACACATGCAATATGTTTTGATCTCTGTGGTCGGACTAAGCCTCTGTGTCTCAGGTAAGTGTCACAATCTTCTCTGGACACAATTTTTCTTCCTACCAGTAATTTCTCTTAGAGCTCGTTTTCTCTTTCCTTTTCTTTGACTTTCTTATTCTGTTTTAACTGTGTAGACTTTATTTGTTTTAGCATTTTAGGTTCCCAGCAAAATGAAGTGGAAAATACAGAATCCACCTCTACCCCATCTACTCACAGTCTCCTCCACTATCAACATCTCCCACCAAGTAGTACATTTGTTATATCTGTTGAACCAACTTTGACACAACATTATCATCCATTGTTTATATAAGGGTTCAGTCTTGGTGTTGTACGGTCTATGATTTTGATAAATGTATAATGACATGGACCATAGTCGTAAAATAACATATAGAAGTTTACCTGTACCCCAAACCCTCTGTGCTCTGCATATTCATCCTCCCTATTCTGAAGCCTGTGGCAATCACTGATGATTTCTCTGCCTCAATAGTTTTGCATTTTCCAAAGTGTCTTATACTTGAAATCATACAGTATCTAGCTTTTCCAAATTGGCTGCTTTCCTTTAGTACCTAAAGAAAATGCATTTAAGGTTACTCCATGTCTTTGGGTGGCTTGATAACTCATTCATTTTTTAGCACTCAATAATATTCGGTTGTGTGAATGGACAATAGTTTGCTTATTCATTCACCTATTGAGGGACATCGTGGTTGCTTTCTGTACAGGGAAAGGTATTGATTTGTTATAAAATCACAGATCTAGACACCCAATGTGGAAGTCAATATTTTGTATGGACATACTTTTTCAAGTCCATTTGGGAAATCACTAAGGAGTGCAATTGCTAGATTGTATGTTAAGAATATATCTAGTTTTGTAGCAAATTACCAAACTGTCTTCCAACATGGCTACACCATTTTGTGTTCCCACCAGCAATGAATGAACATTTCTGTTGCTCTACATCTTGCCAGCATTTAGTGTTGTGAGCTTTTCATTTTTTAACCATTTTCCCCTACTGAGATCACTGCTTCCCACAGTGGCTGATTGTTTAGTGGCCAAACTGCCACACCTGCATTCATGGATGAGCTTTTAAAAGAACCATTTGGGTAGATAGAGGTTTAGGCTTCCAAGACTATTTCCCATTAATCTAGACTTGATAAGGTACATGCTATGCAAGCAAAGACTCTTCTTTCCATACAGGGAAATGAATTTGGAATCTGAGTTAATAATGGGTATGCAAATGTAGATAATTTTTGTTTCTTTTTTAAAAATATATTTTTATTGATTTCAGAGAGAAAGGGGGAGGGAGAGAAAGGTAAAAAATATCAATGATGAGAAACAATCACTGATTGGGTGCCTCTTGCGTGCCCCCAACTAGGGATCAAGCCCACAAACCAGGCTTTGCCCTGATCAGGAATTGAACTTTGCTGTCTTGTTTCATAGGTTGATGCTCCAGCACTGAGCTATACAGGATGGGCAGTAATTTTTGTTTCTTTTTAAAAATATATATTTTATTGATTTTTTACAGAGAGGAAGAGAGAGGGATAGAGTTAGAAACATCTATGAAAGAGAAACATCTATCAGCTGCCTCCTGCACACTCCCCACGGAGTGAGCCCACAACCAAGGTACATGCCCTTGATCAGAATCAAACCTGGGACTCTTGAGTCCACAGGCTGATGCTCTATCCACTGAGCTAAACCGGTTAGGGCTTTTGTTTCTTGATAATGAGAAAAATAATTACTCTCCCTAAAACTATGTTATTTCTATTATTAATTCTTTTAAGTTCAGTTATTTCATGTGAATTTCTAATATAAAATTTTATTTGTTTTTGCAGAGTGCATCCTAGTGCATGGTTTTCTTCTGATTTCAGGCTTGGGTATTACAGCCTTAGTGGCATTACTTGGATTAGTTTGTATGATATTTGTTGGTAGTCAACTTTGTTTTTGTTAGTCTATGCCAAGAATTCAAAATATATTATAATTTGGAAAGACTTTTGGTTGGTTCTTACAGCTTAGATCAAGGAAATGCATTTGTAACAAATGAACAAGGGTTCAAATCATGAGATATTGAAAAGTTTAGAACATTGACTAGTTTAAAAGAAAATGGCTGTATGTTTTAGAATGTGTAAACGTTTTTATACTATGGAAAAGGAGAATTGATTGAGGATTGATGTTAATAAATGGAAAATGATTTTTTTCATGCTTACCATCTTGGTGTGGAGATATATATATAGTATTATCTTAAGTTTTACATATGTCTCCTTTTTCCCCAATTGACCTCCCCTCAACCATTCTCACCCTAGGCAAGCTCCCACAGCCCCAGTGTCTGTGTCTGTTGGTTATGCTAATATGCATGCATACCAGTCCTTCAGTTGCTCTCTAACACCCCCACCCCCCACACCCTGGGTTTTTGTCTCTGGGTTTATTTTTGTTCATCAAATTATGTTGATCATTATATCCCACATATGAATGAGATCATGTAATATTTATCTTTCTCCAACTGGGTTATTTCACTTAGCATAATGCTCTCCAGTTCCATCAATGCTGTTGCAAATGGTAAAAGTTCCTTCTTTTTTATAGCAGTGTAGTATTCCATAGTGTAGCTCTGTACCACAGCTTTTTAATCCACTCATCTGCTGATGAGCACTTAGGTTGTTTCCAAATCTTAGCTATTGTAAATTGTGCTGCTACAAACATAGGGGTGCATAGATCCTTTCTGATTGGTGTTTCTGGTTTCTTGGGATATAGTCCTAGAAGTGGGATTACTAGGTCTAATTTAATTCCATTTTTAAATGTTTTAGGGAACTTCTTACTGTCTTTAACAGTGGCTGCACCAGTCTGCATTCCCACCAGCAGTGCATGATGATTCCTTTTTCTCCACATCCTCCTTAGCACTTGTCGTTTGTTGATTTGATGATAATAGCCATTCTGACAGGTGTGAGGTGATACCTCATTGTTATTTTCATTTGCATCTCTCTGATGATTAGTGATTTTGAGCATGTTTTCATATGTCTCTTGGTCTTCTGTATGTCATCTTTCATAAAGTGTCTACTTAGGTCCTTTGCCCATTTTTTGATTGGATTGTTTATCTTCCTTTTCTTAAGTTGTATGAGTTCTCTGTAAATTTTGCAGAGTAACCATCCTCTGAAATAGCATTGGGAAATATGTTCTCCCATGCAGTGGGCTTTCTTGTTGTTTTTCTGATGGTTTCTTTTGCTGTGCAGAAGCTTTTTATTTTGATGTAGTCCCATTTGTTTATTTTCTCTTTAGTCACCATTGCCCTAGAGCTATGTCAGTAAAGATATTACTACAACAGATGTTGGCTATTTTGGACTGCCTGTGGAGTCTTGTAAGATTTTTATGGTTCCCTGTCTTACATTTAAGTCCTTTAGCCATTTTGAGTTTGTTTTTGTGTATGGTGTAAGTTGGTGATCTAGTTTCTTTTTTTGCATGTATCTGACCAAATTTCCCAGCACCATTTATTGAAGAGACTGTCTTGACTCCATTGCATGCTCTTTGTCAAATATTAATTGAGCATAATGGCTTGGATTGATTTCTGGGTTCTCTGTTCTGCTCCATTGGTCTATGTCTGTTCTTGTGCCAGTACCAGGCAGTTTTGAGAACTGTGGCTTGGTAATACAGCTTGATATCTGGTATTGTGATCCCTCCAACTTTGTTCCTCTTTCTCAGGATTGCTCTGGCTATTCGGGCTATTTTTTTTATTACAGATGAATTTTTGGAGAGTTTGTTTTAGATCTTTGAAATATGTTGTTGGTATGTTAATGGGGATTGCATTGAATCTGTAGATTGCTTTGAGTAGTATAGACATTTTAATGATGTTGATTCCACCAATCCATGAACATGGTATGTTCTTCCATTTGTTTTTGCCTTCTGCTATCTCTTTTTTCAATGTCTTTTATGTCCTCAGTTAAGTTTATTTCTAGATATCTTAATTTTTTTAGTGCAATGGAAAGTGGGATTTTTTTTTTTTTTTAGTTTCTATTTCTGTGATTTCATAATCCTATTTAATAAATGCCCAGTGACCAAAATAGATGAATGACCAGGAAGACCAGAGACCAGAACACCACAGTCCCTCACCCTGGCTGGCCCTGCTCCCCGGGAGAGGTTATGGTAATTAGGCAGGCTGGCAGAGTGGTTAGGGGCAATCAAGCAGGCATGCAAGTGGTTAGGGGTGATCAGGCAGGCAGGCAACTGATGAGGAGCTATAAGGCAGGCAGGTGAGAAGTTAGGGGTGATTAGGCAAGCAGGTAGTGGCAGTTAGGGGCAATCAGGCAGGTATGCAGAGGTGATGAAGGCCAATCAGGCAGGCAGGTGAGTTGTAGGGGTAATCAGGCAGGCAGGCAAGTGGTTAGGGACAATCAGTCAGCAGGCAAGTGGGAAGGGATAACCAGGCAGGCAGGTGAGCAGTTAGAAGACAGCAGTCCTGGATTGTGAGAGGTATGTTCAGCTGCCAGTTTAGGCCCGATCTGCAAGGATCCCTGTGGGATCAGGCCTAAACTGGCAGTTGGACATACCTCAAAAGGTCCTTGATTGTGAGAGGATACAGGCCAGGCTTAGGGACACCCCCCCACACACACACACCCTGATGCACGAATTTCATGAACTGGACCTCTGGTTGGTGTATAAAAAGGCCATAGATTTATGGGTGTTAATTTTGTATCCTGCTACATTGCTGAATTCATTTTTTTTATGGAGTCTTTGAGGTTTTCTATGTACAGTATCATGTCCTCTGCAAATAAGGACAGTTTTACTTCTTCTTTTCCAATTTGGATGCCTTTTATTCCTTCTTCTTGTCTGATCACTACGGCAAGCACTTCCAGTACTATGTCAAACAGGAGCTGTGAAAGTGAGTATCCCTGCCTTGTTCCTGTTCTTAGGAGAAGTGAGTTTAGGTTTTGCCCATTGAGTATGATGTTGGCTATAGGTTTTTCATTTAAGGTTTTTATTATGTTGAGGTATGATTCCTCTATTCCATCTATGGCTGAGATATTTTATTAAGAAAGGGTGTTAGATTTTGTCAAATGCTATTTCTGCATCGATTAATATGATTATGTGATTTTTGTCTCTCAATTTGTTTATGTGATGTATCACATTTATTGATTTGTAGGTAATGTACCATCCTTGCATTCCTGGAATAAATCACACTTGGTCATGGTGTATGATCTTTCTAATGTATTGCTGAATCTGATTTGCTAGAATTTTGTTAAGGATTTTAGCGTCTATGTTCATCAAGGATATTGATGTGTAGTTCTCTTTTTTTTGTGATGTTTTTATATGGTTTTAGAATTAGTGTAATGCTGGCTTTCCCTAGAGCTTGAAAGTCTAGGGAAAATAGTTTTTAGTTCTTTGAATGCTTGGCAGAATTCCCCTGTAAAGCTCTCCAGACCAGAGCTTTTGTTTGTTGAAAGATTATTATCACTGCTTTAATTTCTTCAGTGGTTATCAGCCTATTCAGGTTTTTTCATTCTTCCTGATTGGGTTTTGGAAGCTTGTATTTTTCAAAGAATATGACCATTTCATCTAGGTTGTCCATTGTGTTGGAATAGAGTTGTTCATTGTATTTTTTCATAATTGTTTGTATTTTTGTGGAATTGGTTGTTATTTCGCCTCTCTCATTTCTGATTTTGTTTATTTGGGTCCTCTCTCTCTGCTTCTTGGTGAGCCTGGGATTCATAAATCTTGTTTATACTTTCAGAGAACCAGCTCTTGGTTTTGTTGATTTTTTTTTTTCTTTTTGGTCTCTATGTTGTTCATTTCTGCTCTGATCTGATTTTATTATTTCCTTCCTTCTGCTTACTCTGGGCTTTTCCTGTTGCTCTCTTTCTAACTCTTTAAGTTGTAGGGTTAGATATTTTATTCCCATTTTTTGTTTGTTTGTTATTTGAGAAGGGCTGTACAACTATGAACTTCCCTCTCAAGACTACTTTCACTGTGTCTCATAGATTTTGGATTATTGTGTTTTCATTGTTGTTTTTTGCCATGATGCTTTTTATTACTTCTTTGATCTCTTTGGACACCCAATCATTATTATTAACATGTTATCTAGCCTCCAGGTGTTTGTTTTTTTATTGTTTTTGTTGTAGTTGATTTCTAATCAGACCCTTCCTTTTCATGACTTTGTATATTTCCCTCCATTCCCTTCTGGCTTGATGTGTTTTTGTTGAGAAATCAGATAGTCTGATAGGATATCCTTGTAGGTAACTTTCTGTCTCTCTCTGGCAGCCTTTAAGATTCTTACTTTGTTGTTGGTGTTTGCCAATTTAATTATAATATGTATTGATGTCAGTCTTTTTGGGTTCATCTTGTTTGGAACTCTGTGGGCTTCTTGGAATTGTGTGAGTTGTTTCTTCCCAATATCAGGGAAGTTTTTTGTCATTATTTCTTCAAATGGGTTTTCTATTCCTTGCTCAGTTTTCTCTTTTTCTGGTATCCCTATTATGTGGATGCTGTTTCATTTTGGGTTGTCCCAAAGTTCCCTTAGGCTCTCCTCCTGTTTTTCAAGTTTTTGTTTTTGTTTTTGTTTTTGTTTTTGTTTTTTTTAGTTTCTGCTTTGCTTTTGTTGTTGTTGTTGTTGTTGTTTTCCTACCTTGTCTTCTACTTCACTGATGAGGTTCTCCACTTCTTCTAGTCTAGTGTTGATGCTTTCTATTGTGTTCTTTATTAAAGCAATGTCATTTTTCATTTCTTCTTAGTTCTTCTTCATTTCCTCTTGATTCTTACATATATTGTTTAATTTGCCTTCCATCCTTTTCAGTGTCCTTTTGGCCATTGCACTGAATTCTTTCTCTGACAAATTGCTTGCCTCCATTTTGCTTACTTTCTTTTCTGATGATTCCTCCTTTTCATTCATATGGGGGATATTTCTTTGCTCCCCCCCCCCCGCCATGTTCACTTCTCTCATGGTGTCTGGTTATGTAGCTCTCTCTCCTACATTGACTCTCTCCAGGCGATCACTGACCTTTCTGTGCACTGATTACCTCGCCAGCTGTATTTAATTTGCCAATTCTGGTTGGGTGTTATTTGATTTATCTATTTCTTCTATCTGCTCTTGAGAAGGTGCAGGACTCAACCTCATATTCAGCTGTCACATTGTCTCCCTCTGGTTAAACTTTTCAGGTGCCCATGGCCAGGGAGCCTGGAGTCTCAGTGTTTGTTGGTTTGTAGCTGAGGCAGCCGGTCCTTGGGTATTGTGGTTGTAGGGTCTGGGAAGTATCTGAGGTCTCCCTGGTTGAAGGTAAGGCTGGGCTTCCGATCACAGCCACTTTCCCTTTCAAGATGGAGCCATCTCTGTGGCAGAACCAGCCGCTCTGGGAGAAGTTTTAGTAGATGCTGCCCGGCCATGGGAGGCTGGTCTGCCAGTCCCTGACAGTCCTGTGGAATATAGCTGTCACTCACTCACAAATACAGACACTCTCTGCATGTTCATGCACTTTTCTTTCAACTCTCATTCACTATCTTGCAGCCTGCCATCCCATTGGCCACCATCTTGGATCTGGTCTAGAAAAGGGTATTTAATTGGCCATTGTTTGTGTGATAGAGCTCTTTCACAGAGACCTACTTCTCATTTGCTCTTCTTGCAGAATGGACTGGTTATATGCTTTGACACTCATAAGTGGACAGGAATTAAAATTCAAAATCTTTCATTTTTTCTAATTAAGGAGCAGTGTCCTCTGGCACTAGACTTTGAAACATTTTTAGTGAAAAGCATTACACTATAATAAAAACATCATGTCTTATAATTTAGGCTTTTGTTATTTTTTAAATCAATTGTTACTAAGTGTGGAATCAATTTATTGTTCCTAAACTTTGTATTTAATCTGCCACATATCAGTTGACAGGCTTTTGTATATTATTTTTGAAAGTATATTTTTATTAATTTTAGAGAAGAAGGGAGATGAAGAGAGAGAGATGGAAACATCAGTGATGAGTGAGCAGCATTAATAAGCTGCCTCCTGGATGCCTCCCATTGGGGGTTGAGCCTGCAACCTGGGCATGTGCCCTGACCAGGAATCAAACTGTGATCTCCTGGTTCATAGGTTGAAGGTAAATCACTGAGCCACAGCAGCTAGACTGTATAAGTTATTTTTAATCTTATCTAATAAAAGAGTAATATTGAAATTGATGGTTTCTACGGGATGCCTAAGCCATGCCCACCAGCCAATCAGAGCGGCTGTATGCAAATTAACCCAGCCAAGATGGAGGCCAGCAGTCACAGAGCTACAGTAAACAGCAGGCTTCCATTGCTCCAGGGGTAAACTGTCTGCCTAGGCAGCTGGGCTTCTCCTGGCTCAGGCAACATACTTGCAACATTGTTTCAATTATAGAATCCTCAGAGCTGAAGCAAACAGCAGGCTTCTGTTGCACCAGCAAAGGAGGAAACTGCCTGCCCAGGCTGGCTGAGCCTCTAACTAAGGCAACATTCTTTCAATTATAGAAACCATGGAGCTGACACAGACAGGAGGTTTCATCACCTGCCTAGGCCTCAGCTTAAAGGAACAGTGTTTCAATTATAGAAGATAAATAAACCCCAGAAACCTGCTTCCAGCCACCTTGCTGGGACGTTGGGTCAATGGGAGCTGTGGGTGAGTGAGGACCAGGGATGATGATCAGGCCAAGTGCAGGCCAGAGTAATCAATGCTGGGGCGGCTATCTATAGGTATAATCAGCATTGCCAGCCAGTGACAGAAAGCAGAACCTGACTCATATCCATAAGCAGCATGAGGCCTTGGTTGTTGGTGTGTTCACCCATGGGTGCACACTCCCTCTTTTGTGTGCATGCATCAGTGGAAACTAATGATGAGCCTCAGGACTGTGGCATGCAGGTACACAACTGAAGGAGTGAGACCTGAGCACAGGCACACTGTTGAGTGTCTTCCAAGGGTGTCTAGGCTAGTGTCTTACACCCATGTAAGTCTGAAAGCCTGAAAATGCCCCTCAGCCTCACACCAAGGCTGGCCAGGTACCCCAGTAGGGACCCAAAACCTGAATGAACTCTGGGCAGCCTGAAAACGGCCCTTAACCCCTCACCCAGGCTGGCCACACCCCCATGGGTTCAGAGTACACACTGGGGGGTTTGGGCAGCCTGCAAACAGCCATCAGCCCCTCACCCAGGCTGGCCAAGCACACCAGCAGGTGGACATCCCCTGAGGGGTCCCAAACTGAGAGAGGGCATAGGCCGGGCTGAGGGACACCCTCAGTGCACAAATTTTTGTACACCGGGCCCCTAGTACATATATAATGAGGTAGGTGCTTTGAATAGTGAGTGCCTAAAGATGTTTCCTACAATATGGTTTTATTAGCCTCCTTTAAAAAACTCTTTTTTATATTAGGAAGTAAAGCAAGCTCTTAAAAATTTATCAAAATAATCCAAAGTTACAAATTAATGGAATAAAACATTAGTCTTTCTGCATTACTTTAGGCAAACTTTGTGTTTCTAAAAATTCATGCAAGCCTTGAATTGTTCAATTCTAATATTTTAATTGGAAAAATTCAAATAATCAAATAAATTTCCATATGACTTGCACAGTACATTCGAAGAAATTTTATCTTTAGTTTTGAACTTCAGCTTTTGTTGACTGATCGTGGAGTTCAATTCAGTTATACATTCTTTGTCTCCCTTTAATTAATGCTTGTTAAACAACTAAAGGCCCCGTGTATGAATTCATGCAACTGAGCAGTCCCTCAGCCTGGCCTGTGGGAATCAGGTCAAAACCAGCGCTGTGACATCTTCTAAGGGGTCCTGGATTGCAGGCCATGCTGAGGGACCCCACCAATGCACAATTGGGGCTAGAAAGGGATGCAAGAGGTTGGCCAGCTGGGGAGGGACTGCAGAAGGACTCCAGAGTGTCTCTGGCTCATCTTGTTCAATCCTGATCTGCCAGACTCCAGCAGCAAGCTAACCTACTCATCATATCATCTGCCCCCTGGTGGTCTGTGTAGGTCATAGCTACTGGTTGATCAGTCGGCTGACTGCCCCCTGGTAGTCAGTGCACATCACAGCAAGTAGTTGAGCAGCCTTAGCATATCATTAGCATATTACACTTTGAATGCTTGAATGGAAAACCAGATGACCTGCATGTAATATATTAGACTTTTGTTATATAGAATTAAAACAGTCCTTAATTAAAATTTACCTATCTTTAGTTTATGTGTTTATAAAATCAGAGTGGTATTGTCACTGAAATTTTCTCAGTTCATGCCTCATAAATTCCTAAAATACAACTAAGATTTATAAAGCAGAATGACATTCATTTGGTAGCTATCATGAGCATCACATTATGAATGTTGATACATATTCTACTTTTGTTGAGTCTTCCTTCTAATCACCATTTGTCTGGTTCTGGAAAATGGAACTTCTGATTATGTTGCTCCCTGTGAATGCCCAAGAACAGTATGTGAGCTACAGTATCCATACAGAATTATGTAATATTAGGTGTTACTCACTAATGGTTAGCTCTTTTGTTATTTTTTCTCTTCATTCCCTGATTTGCCCTCCCTTTTATTGCTCTACTCCCCATGCCTTTCATGTCTAAAAAAGAAGGATGTGCAGTACAGTTGCCAATAGTTCTGGAGATGCTGACTCAAGTGGAAGCAGGCATTGTCTAGCTGCCACCCCCTTGAAATTGCTCTTCCCCCTTCTCCATTGCCAACATCTCTAGAAGCCTGTAAAACCGTAAAATTACAAACATACTGTTCTCACATGAAAAATAAAGGGAGATTATGAAAATCCACCAGGTTATTTTTTATCTATCATATTTAAATATGCCATGTGTAAGTTAAGAATTTAACCCATTTTATTGACATGGTGAGAATACTCTAAATTAACTTTTCACATCATCCTGCCTGATGCTAGAGTTCAGAGGCACCCCTGCCTTCAGTTGAAGGGTAAGAAGAGCAAAGATACAGGAACGTTGCTCTATAGATGCTGCTGTGGACTAGGAAAATGGTTGTATGTTTCTTATAGAGTCTGTGAAACTGAGTAACGTTAAGATTGCAAATTTGAGCATTTGAAACAGGAGGTAAAAATTGTAAATGCTACCCTAACTGGTTTGTCTCAGTGGATAGAGCGTCAGCCTGTGGACTGAAGGGTCCTGGATTTGATTCTGGTCAAGGGCATGTACCTTGGTTGCGGGCACGTTCCCAGTGGGGGGTGTGCAGGAGGCAGCTAATCGATGTTTCTCTCTCATTGATGTTCCTGACTCTTTATCCCTCTCCCTTCTTTTCTGTAAAAAAAAAATAAATAAAATACATTTTTTAAAAATTGTAAATGTTTCCAGAATAACTTTTACTCATTGCAGATGCTCTGTTTTTGAAAAGCCTAATAAATGTCTCAACTTACATGCAATAAAATTCTCAGATAGTTAAAAAAATCTAAGCTATCTTTTTAAGATTAATATTTCTTTGAGAAGTTTAACTTGATCATTTACATTATTTTCAAGTTTAAATTTGTAATCTTACTTGTTACTTCAAGGAGTAAGATTTTTAACTTTCATTGTTTTTTTTTTTTCTGGTCTTAATTATGTTGGATATTTTTAATGGAAGTATTTAAAGTTTATAAAATGAATTTAGGGGCTGGGAACAATAAAATCATGAAAGCATATAGAAGATTACAATAAACTAAACTCGATCAAGTTAGGCTTGTTATTTATATAGGATATTTACATACTTGTTAATTTTTTAAAGTCATTACCAGTATAAGGACTATAATCATGTTTTGATACAAATCAACCTACTAGAAGTCAGAAAAGTTTTTCCCTAACTGGTTTGGCTCAGTGGATAGAGCGTGGGCATGTGGACTGAAAGGTCCCAGGTTCGATTCCATTATTTATGTTTCTCTCTCATTGATGTGTTTAACTCTCTATCCCTCTCCACTCCTCTCTGTAAAAAATCAATAAACAAAAACTTTTTTTGATCACATCTCAGATATATTAGAATGACAAGAACTAGACAAAGAAAGATATAAAAATTTCAGTGATATTGTCTTGCCCATTGTGGAGGAGAGGGGAATCTGGTATCAATAGAAAAGTATTTCTGAAAATTCACAAACTAGAATTATATTTATGACATGTGGCAAGTGTTTCGGGGAGAGGAGAATAAATCTAAACATTGCAAGTGAGCTCATATGAAATACTTAAGGCTTTGTGGCTTTAAAATGATGTAGATGTGGCTGTCGATGCCTTAGACCCATGGTAGCAGCACATACATTGCAGTCATTCTTCTGTTACATAGGTCAGATGCTCATTGGAGAGGATTAACTCAGGAAAAAGTAACTTCTGTGCTGTTTTGGTTTTGTGTCCCTTTGAATCACCGTTCTTTATAGATCCTTTTTTTCCTGAATGGTCTCAGCAAATCTGATGTTCTTTGTGCCTGAGAATTGAAACTCAGAAACTATTCTTTATATGTGATTAGGATAGAACAGGAGTGACTTGGTAGTCTTTTTTTTTTTTTCTTCTTTCTGTCTTTTTTAATCTTTATTGTTGAGATCATTATTGATGTGCCTCTTTTTCCCCCCCATACTCCCCTCCACTCAGTTCCCATTCCACCCTAGGCCTTTGCCATCTTATTTTCTATGTCCATAGGTAATGCATATATGCATATAAGATCTTTTTTAAATCTCTCCCCCCAACCCCCTTCCCTTTTGGGAATCATCAGTCTGTTCCATTTCAATGCCTCTGATTCTATTTTATTTACCACTTTATTCTTTTCATTAGATTTCTTGTTTATTTATTTTGATATTTAGATTCAATTATTGATAGATATGTATATATTGCCATTTTATTGTTCATACTTTGATCTTTTCTTCTTCCTATTCTTAAAGAATACCCTTTAACAATTTATGTAATACTGGTTTGCTGGTGATAAATTCCTTTAGCTTTTTCTTGTCTGTGAAACTCTTTATCTGACCTTCAATTCTAAATGACCAGGGGCCCAGTGCACAAATTCATGCACCTTGAAAGGAACTAAGGGCCATGAGGTTGCAGTAGGCACGGGAGTGGGTCTCAGCCCATCCTCCACATCCCTGCCCAGCCCCTCTTAACATGGCCCTGGTCCCCTCTCTGCCAGTAGCTCCACTCCTGCCACTGCTGTTCTCACATAATGATGGCATGGACTGATTGGGGCCAGTGCCGGCAGTGAGTGCGAATGGGACCAGTGCTGTCAACAGGTATGAGTGGTGGCTGCTGCCCCAATGGCCCCTCAGGAGCAAGGGAAGGTAGAGAAGCTCTGAGGGGTGATTGGGGCCAGCAACTGCTGCTTGCACCCATTGATGGTGCTGAGCAATTACAACTGGCGCTGGGCACCAGCAGCAGGTGCTAGCGGGGCCGGCTCTAGCAGTAGTTGCAAGCACTGGGTGAGACTTTGGCACATGGGAGCAAAGAATTTTTAGTAACCACCAGAGTCTCGCCCTGATGACAGCAACTGGTGCCCGCCTTAACCTGCTAACCCTACTCACCTTCTTCACCGTCCCACTGCAGCCAACACCCACCATGTTCCATGATTTGCCACCTGCTGCCGATGCCTGCCATGTTCCCTGTGTGCTCCTTTGTGGTCAGTGCACATTATAGTGACCAGTTGTTTGGTTGTTCCACCATTCAGTCTATTTGCATATTAGGGTTTTATATATATATAGATATATAAGCTTTGCTGGGTAGAGCAATCTTAATCGTAGGTCCTTGCTATTCATCACTTTGAACATTTCTTGCCACTCCCTTCTGTTGAGAAATAAGCTGACAGTTGTATGGGTACACCCTTGTAAGTAACTAACTGCCTTTTTCTTGCTGCTTTTAAGATTCTCCTTGTCTTTAGCCCTTGGCATTTTAGTTATGATGTGTCTTGGTGTGATCCTCTTTGTGTTCCTCTTTTTTGGGGGGTCCTCTGTGCTTCCTGGACTTGTAAGTCTATTTCTTTCACCAGGTAGGGGAAGTTTTCTGACATTATTTTTAAAGAGGTTTTCAATATCTTGCTCACTCTTCTTCTGGCACCCCCATAATGAGGATGTTGGTATACTTGAAGTTGTCCCAGAGGCTCCTTACACTATCTTCATATTTTTGGATTCTTATTTCTTTTTGCTCTTCTGGTTGGGTGTTTTTTGCTTCCTCATATTTCAAGTCATTGATTTGATTCTCAGGATCCTCTAGCCTACTGCTGAATCCCTGTATGTTATTCTTTATTTCAGTCAGTGTATGCTTAATTTCTGACTGGTCCTTTTCCATTTATTTATTTATTTATTTATTTATTTATTTATTTATTTATTATTATTTGCATTCTCACTAAGATCCTTGAAACTCTCACTAAGTCCCTTGTAGGTTTCTAGAAGATTCTTGAGTAACCATATAACCATGGCTTTCAACTATATATCCAGTAGTTTGCTTTCTTCCATTTCTTTCATTTGTGACCGATTTCTTTTTCTCTGTATTTTGGCTGCTTCCCTGTGTTTGTTTCTATGTATTGGGTAAAGCTGCTATGTCTTCGAGTTGGTAGAGTGGCCTTGTGTTGAAGGTGTTTTATAGGACCCAGTGGCTCAGCCTCCCCAGTCACCTAAGCTGGGAATTCTAGGTGCACCCCTTTGTGGGCTGTGTGAACAGTCTTGTTGTAGTTGAGACTTGATTGTTGTTGGTGTCACTGGGAGGAATTGACCTCCAGACCAATTGGCTGTGAGACCAGCTGCCATTATGCAGGAAATACCCCTATGAGCAGGACTTGCTTCAGTAGGGCTTTGGTGCTCACTGAGTCTGCCCCTTGAGTATGTCACTTATGGATTGTAGAGTTTGTAATCTGGTATGATCTGGCACTGACCACTGTGTACAATGGCCCTTGGGTCTCCAGGGAGGTGCAAAGGGGCCACCCATCAGGAGCTACAAACAGATCTGAAGATTCCTCCTCTTTGTATCATGTTTGAAAGTAACCTAAAGTGACCAGATTTTAACATTGGTAAAGTGGGACACCAATGACCGCTTGGCTGCCGAAAACCATATATTCCCTTCCTGTTTTCTGCCATTCCCTAGCTTGTTGTGCATTCTTTCCAAAATCGGGACTTTTTAAAGCGCCATGCGACGTGGGTCAAATTGTTAAAAATCGGGACTGTCCTGCCAAAAGTGGTATGTCTGGTCACCTTAAAGTAACCAGACGAGGCCCAGGTATGAAGCAAGGCAGGCTGGGGCTGGTACCAGGTCTTGGGGCTTTTTTTTGTTGTTGATAGGCTTGAGACTCCCTGACCTAGCTGCAGCTTGTTTGAGAGATTTTAACCTGAGAAAGGACAGGCCATTAATATGCAAAAGTTGCTGCACACTTGGCTGGAATTGTAAATTGATTGAGGAAAGGTCTCAGAGAATCCCCAGTACAGAGCAAGCAGAAATGGCTGCCAGGCAGCCTCATGACTGGGGAGGTCCCAACTCAGGAACAATCACCCTTGAAAACACTTCTGTTTGGGAGAAAGCCACCCCCAAGTTCCTCCCTGATGCCAGACAATCCAGTTCCTCCTAGTATGTATCTGGGTTCTCCAGAGCCTTGTCCTGGTGCTGTAACTCAGAGAAGCGGGACCTTGTAAGTTCAGTTTGTGTGCTGGCCTTTTAAGGGGTATAGCTTGGTCTCCAGCTGTCTCTGTGTCACTGAGCTCCAATCTGCAGTGGTTTTTACAGCCCATACCTACAGGGACTTCTCTTCCCAGCTCTGGGAACCTGGGCCAGGCATCTGTGTGTGGTTGCTCCTCATGGGTGGCCTCCACAGAGATTATCTCCCTCCTGATTTAAAAAACAGCACAGGTCGGTGCTGGACCAGCCAGTTCCATGTGTCTGCAACTCCTACCAGTCTCCATGCACTTTCTTCTTTACTTCTCTAATTGTAGGACTTCCATTCATCCAGCTTTCTGGTGGTTCTGGATGATGGTTGTTTTGTATTGCAGCTGTAATTTTTATGTGGTTGTGGGAGGCAGCGAGTACAGGTGTTTGCTTATGCTGCAACCTTGGTTCTCCGATTTGGCAGTTCTTAATACTAATTTGGATGAAAATATTACTGAGCTCCAAAATATAACCCTAAAATCTGGCCTCTGACCCTTTACATTATCAATCAATAATTTTCATCACTTCAGTTCTCTTTTTCTGGATGGAATGTAGATAGAAGGCATGGCTCAGTTGAAGTGAGTTATTTACATGTGCCATCATGATGGTACTTAACAAAGTTCTATATTTCTGCCTATTTAATTTGGAATTGTATGTGGCTCTGCCACCGGTCATCCACTGCTTGACCCTATAGCCGCTCCCTATATTAAACTGTATGAGCTTCTTATATATTTTGGGTATTAACCCTTTATCAGATGTATCATTGCTAAACATGTTCTCACATTCAGTGGGATTCCTTTTCATTTTGTGGATGGTTTCTTTTGCTGTGCAAAGCTTTTTATATTGAAGTAGTCCCGTTTGTTTTTTTTCTCCTTTGTTTCCCTTGCCCTAGGCAATATATCAGCAAAATATTGCTATGAGAGATGTCTATGATATTGCTGCCTTTGGTTTCTTCTAGGATTTTTATGATTTCATGACATATTTAAGTCTTTTATCCATTTCAGTCTTGTTCTTCTATATGGTGTAAATTGGTGGTTTAGTTTAATTTTTTTCCATATATCTGTCCAGTTTTCCCAACAGCATTTACTGAAGAGACTGTCTTGAATCTATTGTATGTTCTTGCCTCCTTTTTCAAATATTAATTGAGTGCAATGGATTGGGTCAATTTATGTAATCTCTATTCTATTCCATTGATCTATCTGCCTGTTCCTGTGCCAATGCCAGGCTGTTTAGATTATAGTGACTTTGTAGTAGCATAATGTGATATCTGGTATTGTGATTCCTCCAACTTTGTTCTTCTTTCTCAAGTTTGCTACACATATTGGGGTCTTTTTTGTTCCATATAAATTTTTTTTAATATTTGTTCTAGATTTGTGAAATATGCCATTGGTATTTTAATTTGCAATGCATTGAATCTATAGATTGCTTTGGGTAGTATGGACATTTTAATGATATCAATTCTACCAATACACAGCACGGTATATTCCTCCACTTGTTTATATCTTCTTCTATCTCTTTTTTCATTGTCCTGTAGTTTTCCAAGTTCAAGTCTTCTATCTCCTTGGTTGAATTTATTTCTAAGTATCCTAATCATTTTTGTTGCATTTGTATTTTTTGTTTAGATTCTCTTTCTGAGAATTCATAAAATGGTGTATAAAAATGCCATCAATTTCTGGGTGTTAATTTTGCATCCTGCTACACTGCTGAATTCCTTTATTAAATCTAGTGGTTTTTTGGTGAAGTCTTTAGGGTTTCCTATGTACAATATCATGTCATCTGTGAATAATTAGTTTACTTCCTCATTTCCAATTTGGTTGTCTTTTATGCTTTTTTTCTTGTCTGATTGCTGAGGGTAGGGCTTTGAGTACTATGTTGAATAAGAACAGTGAAAGCAGGTATCCCTGTCTTGTTCCTATTCTTAGGGAAATGGTTTTAGTTTTTGCCCACTGAGTACAATGTTGGCTATAGGTTTGTCATATATGACCTTTATTATGTTGAGGTATGACCCCTCTATTCCCACTTTGCTGAAAGTTTTTACAAAAAATGGGTGTAACACCCACCTGGCATGTGTTTGAGTGTGAAGCTATGAACCAGGAGGTCATGTTTCAATTCCCAGTCACTGCACATGTCTAGGTTTCATGCTTCCTCTCTCTTCCTCTCTAAAATAAATCAAAAGAACATATTAAAAAATGGGTGTTTGATTTTGTCTAATGCTTTTTCTACATATTTTGATATGATCATGTGATTTTTGTCTGAATGTAATATATTACATTAGTGGTTTGTGAATATTGTACCAGCCTTGCATCCCCAGAATAAATCCCAGTTGGTCATGGTATATGATTTTTTAAATATATTGCTGGATCCCACTTGCTAATATTTTGTTGAGGATTTTAGCATCTATGTTCATCAGGGACATTGGCCTGTTACTCTTTTTCTTTGTACTGTCTTTATCTGGTTTTGGAATTAGGGGAATGCTGGTCTCATAAAAAGGGATTGGAAGTGTTCCTTCCTCCTGGATTTTTTGGAATATTTTGATGAGAGTAGGTGTAAGTTCTTTGAATGCTTGGTAAAACTATACTGTGAAGCCATCTGGACCAGGCCTTTTGTTTGCTGGAAGTTTTTTTTTTTTATTACTGCTTCTATTTCCTGAATTATTATTGACTATTCAGGTTTTCTGATTCTTCCTGATTCAGTTTTAGAAGATTGTATCTTTCTAAGGATTTGTCCATTTCATCCACATTGTCCAACTTGTTGACACATAGTTGTTCATAGTATTTTATTACAACCCTTTTAAGATCTGTTGTGTCAGTTGTTTCTTCTGTGCTTTTGTTTCTGATTTTATTTTTTGGGGTCCTCTCTCTTTGTTTTTTAATGAGTCTGGTTAATGGTTCACCAATCTTGTATATCTTTTTAAGGAACCAGCTCTTGGTATCACTAATCATTTGAATTGCTGTTCTTAGCCTCTATGTCATTTATTTCTGTTCTAATTTTTATTATTTCCTTGCATCTATTTATTCTGGTGTCTCTTTTTTAATTCTTTAAGTTATAGTGTTAGATAACTAATTAAAAGTTTTTCTTGTTTTTTTGAGGTAGGCCTGTGGTGCTATGAACTTTCCTCTCAGGATTGCTTTTTCTGTGTCTCAGAGATTTGGGGTTGTTGTGAGTTCATTTTCATTTGTTCCTAGGAAGTTTTTTATTTCTTTCTTGATCTCATTGGTAACCCACTCACCCTATGCAATAAAGAGCTAATATGCTAATTAGACTGGATGATGAAAAGACCTTCTGGAATGACCAGTGGTTAGGGGGTAGGGCCATGAGGCAGCTGGGGCCATAAGGGCCTACTCCTGCTCAAATTTTGTGCATAGAGCCTCTAGTTGTTTAATGACATTCTATTTAGCCTCCATGTGTTCTAATGTTTTTACTGTAGTTGATTTTTAATTTCATTCCATTGTGATCTGAGAAGATGCTTGATACAATTTCAGTTTTCTTGAACTTGTAGAGACTTGTTTTGTGTCTTAACATATGGTATAATTTTGAGAATGAACCCTGAGAAGTTAAGAAAAAAGTATATTCTGAAGCTTTGGGGAAATGTTTTATAAATGTCTATTAAATCCATGTGATCAGTGTATCATTTAAAGTTACTGTTCCTGTGTTAATTTTTTGTCTGAAAGATTTATCTAGTCAAGTTAGCTGGGTGTTACTATGATTTTATTACTGTTAATATCTTCATTAAAGTACTCCAGAAGTTTGCTTTTATATATTTAGGTGCTCCTATATTGGGTGGATAAATGTTTACCAGGGTTATAGCCTCTTACTGGATTTATACCTTTAGCATTAGGTAGCAACCTTTACTGTGTCTTTTGATGGCCTTCATTTTGATGCCTATTTTGTCAGACATAAGTATTACCACCCCAGCCATTTCTCATTTCTCTTTGAATGAAAATTTTTTTCCCATGCCTTCACTCTCATCCTGTGTGAGTCTTTTGTTCTCAGGTGGGTCTCTTATAGACAGCATATAATTGGATCATGTTTTTGTATCCATTCAGCTACCCTATGTCTTTTGATTGAAGAATTTAATCCATTTATTTTTAAGATTATTATTTATTGCCGTATTTATTAAGGTACCTATTTATTGCCATTTTAATTCCTAATCTCTAATTTCTCTTTCTTTCTATTTCTTCTTCTCATTAGAGCATTCCCTTTATCATTTCTTTCAGTGCTGGTTTGGTGGTAATAAATTCTTTCACCTTTTTTTGTGTAAGGGAAGCTCTTTATTTCAACATATATTTTGAATCATAGCCTTGCTTGATATAATAATCTTTATTTCAGATCCTTGCTTTTCCTTATCTTGGATACTTCATGTCATTCCCTTTTGTCCTTTAGAGTTTCGGATGAAGTCAGCTGACAGCCTAACAGGAGCTCCTTTGTAGATAACAAATTGCTTTTCTCTTGCTGACTTTTAGATTGTCTCTTTGCCTTTAATTTTTGGCATTTTAATTATGATTTGTCTGAGAGTGGGCCTATTTAGGTTCTTCTTGCTTGGAATGATCTGTGTTTCTTGAACTTGTGTGACTTTTTCCTTCACCAGGATTGGGAAGTTTCATGCCATTATTGATTCAAACATGTTCTCTAGCCTTTGCTCGCTTTCTGGTATTCCTCTGATGTGAATAATGTTAAGCTGTCCTCCTGTTTTTTAATTGATTATTCTTTTGGGTTCTCTGATTGAGTAAATTTTTCCATCCTGTCTTCTAATTCACTGATCCAATCCTCAGCTTTCCCTTATCTGCTGTGTGTTCTTTCCACTGCAATATTTATTAGTGCAATCTCATTCTTGATTTCCAACTTGTCTTTTTTCATAGTTACTATGTCTTTTGTCATGCTGTTGAGCATTCTTGCCATCATTATTCTGAATTCTATACCTGATAAATTTCTTACCTCAATTTCATTTAGCTCTTCTTCTGAAGAATTCTCTTTTTCTTTCAGTTGGGGTTTGTTTTTATCTCCCCATTTTAGCTGCCTGTTTGGGTATATGTCTATGATTTAGGGAAATCTGCTATGAGTCCCAGTCTCTAGTGCAGGACAATGTCAGATGCTGTTTTTTGACTAGCCCTGACTATTCTGTTTAGAGTAATGAGTAACCCACAGCTTGATTGTAGGTTACTCAACCAGAGGCTACCTCTGTTGGGTCTGGGTGCCTTTGGAAATGACCAAGATGCGCACTAGGATTTCCTAGCCCCAGGCTCAGGAGGAAAACAAGGAAAGACTCAAAGCCTCCAGAGATCTTTCTCTGCCTGCAGTATGATTGATATTCAGTCTTGATTTGCCTCAGGCTGGTGACCACAAAGTGGAGTGAGAGGTTTTCCAACAAGTCAATTGCTCCCCCTCCCCCACAGGCAAAAACTACCTGGAAGATAAAACTCTGCTGGAAAAAGATGCTCACTGGAGTGTGAGGGAATGACTCATCATAGGAAACTATGGTTGCTGTCTTCTGAACTCTAATCCCAGAACCCTCAATCCTGGGTTCTCTTCACACAGCTCTAGTCCACTCTGCCCTCCCTTCACTGGATCCCAAAGTAATAGGCCACACATGAAATTTTGTGCATTGGCCCTTTAAGAGAGTGCTTGCATTTCCAGCCATTTCTCACCAGCAGACAGAAATCCTGCTGCTTCTCATAGCCAGATGTTATGTAGGTGCCTTTCTTAGTTCTGGTGATCTGGGTTGGGGGTACCAACTTGGGGTTTAGACCCCAGGGTTCTCAGTGGGAACCCCCCACATCTGAGATATGCCTCCAGAACTTCAGCTGCTGAGGAGCCCAGCCCACCCTTTCACACATCTGTACTTCCTACCAGTATCTATGTGGTCTCCACTTCCCATTCTTGGTTATCAGTGTTCTCCATAGCTAGACATCAGTTGATTATTCAGGATGGTTTTTCGTATTTTAGTTGTAATTCCAGTTTGGTCCTTGGAGAGTGTCAGTATACCTTCCACTTATACCACCACCATTTTGGAAACCACCTCTGAATATTTTATCTTAAAATTTAACAGTGTACCAATATAGTCTTAATTTCTTTCATTTATTTATTTATTTATTTATTTAAAAATATATTTTATTGATTTTTTTACAGAGAGAGAGTGGAGTTACAAACATCGATGAGAGAGAAACATTGATCAGCCACCTCCTGCACACCTCCTACTGGGGATGTGCCCGAAACAAAGGCACACACCCTTGATTGGAACCAAACCTGGGACCCTTCAGTCTGCAGGCCAATGCTCTATCCACTGAGCCAAACTAGTCAGGGCATAATTTCTTTCATTTATTGAATTCATTTTATTATTTTTTTAATTTTAACAGGTTCTAAGCAGAAGACTATACAGCCTACTAGGGTAAGTTAAAAGTTCGTAAATGAATTGGGTCTGATTACTTGATGTTTTAAACTGAGGATCATAACTGAGATATTGAACCCTTTTAGTGCTGTTTATTATAACATCAAATTAAGAGAACTTTGAAGTCATTTCATAATCTTTGCATAATTGAATCTAATTATATTTTAAAACCTACGTTTGATCATTTAGAAGCAATGGGATAGAATAAGTGATTCCTTATGATACTGCAGACTTCTGAAGCCCAGTATTGGAAAGTTTGTGTGTAAGAATAATTGTCATTGTCTCTGCTGAAGAAAAGCTGATTCTAATATACTGCCTCACCTGTTGGATTTATTTGATGTGCATGTACAAAATGGTATTTCAGGCTTAAAGTGAGGAATAAATTAGTATTGCAATGACTTATTTAAAATAATAATTTATAAAATAAATGTAAATATTGGTTAAAGTATCTGTTCTGAATTATGATTCATTTCCCTCATTTTATAAGCATTTTTCTTCCTCCAAACTGTACTGTTGTTTCCATTATATATTGGATAAACTAGTTGAGTAAATTCCAAGAAAAGGAGAAAATTTAGGAGCTAAACTGAGAGAAATAAATGAGTGGGGCTTAAAAGAAAATTTTTATATAGAGAGATTCACCAGGTTACAGGCACAAAAGCTACTTTATGCAAATAAGACCTGGAAAGGACTGTGTTGAACTCATCTTCCCATAAAAGATTTAATGGTAGCTGTACCTGGCATGCCACAGGTGAGACTTCTGTGTGGCAGAAAGTGGGGATTGCATATGCTGTTAATTCTGATGAGCCTCAACAGACATGCCTGAAAGGCAAGGCGGAGTAGGGGTGCTCTACCATGGGTATTTATTGTAAGACTGGTGCCATAGCTACACTGTCACAAACACACAGCAGTTTTTCTGGAGCCTCTGTTAGAGATTATCCAGCCAAGAAAACCTAACACATTTTCTTTGCATGACTTACAAATGATTGTTTTGCTCTTATCTCTTGTTTAATTGTCCTATTTATTATGTTGCTATTTATTTAGAACTTTAATAATTTTTTCAAGAAGTTAGGTTTTCTTTAACTGAGAGGGACTAGGTGGGGTAGCAAATTCTGTATAGAAAAAGAATGTTGAGAATAAGACACTTCTTAAACTATTAGTGAGACTTGTCAAACTTTCATTTTTGACCTTCATTGCCTTGGTTTTAGACTATAGAATTCACTATTTACTACATAGTTTAAATGTTAGCATATATAAATTTTAGTATAAAGGACGTGCAATAGATTCTATTTTATCTAATAAAAGAAGAACATGCAAATTGACTGTATCTCCACTACACTCACAGCCATGCCCACCAGCCAAGGAGTGAGTATGCAAATAAACTCAACCAAGATGGTGGCAGCCATGGAGGTGGAGCGAACAGGAGGCTTGGGTTGTGGCTGTGGGCTCCACTCAAGGCAACAAAGTTTCAATTATAGAAGATAAATAAACCCCAGATACCTGCTTCCAGCCATTGTGGCCTCTGCTCAAGGGAAGTCTGGAAGCCTGGGTTTCAGGGGCCGTGGCCAGCTGGCAAACAGCCATCAGCCACTCACCCAGGCTGGCCAGGCACCCCAGTGGGGACCCTCACTCTAAGGGGGTGTGGCCAGCCTGCAAACAGCCCTCAGCTCCTCACCCAGGCTGGCCATACCCCCAAAGGGCGAGGGTTCGCACTGGGAGGCTTGGCCAGCCTGCAAGCAGCCATTAGCCCCTCATCCAGGCAGGCCAGGCACCCCAGTGGGGACCTCCACCCTGAAGAGGATGTGGCCAGCCTGAAAACAGCCCTTAGCCCCTCACCCAGGCTGGCCATGTCCCCCCACCCCCCGCATGGACCCACATCTGATATGGGCATGGCCAGCCTGCAAATTACCACAAGCCACTCGCCCAGGACTCCCCACACCCCAAGTGAACCCCCACCCTGATCTAGGACACCCTTCAGGGAAAACCAGCCAGCCCCCACCCATGCACCAGGCCTCTATCTATACTAATAAAAGGGCTATATGCTACTAAGACTGGGAGACCTTCCAGGAGAACTTCTGGACATTCTTCTGGACAAAGCCATGGTGGCAGGGCCGAGGAGAGGTGGTTATAGGCCAAGAGGGGAGGCAAGTTGTGGATGATCAGGCTGTGGGGGGTGGGGCCATTGGGGGTAAGCAGACCATCAGGGTGGCCATTTGGGGGCAAGCAGGCCATCAGTGGGGGTCAGTTGGAGGTGATCAGGACAGTGGGGGGCGGGTTTGGAGTGAGCAGGCCAGCAGGGGGAAGTTGGAAGTAAGCAAGCCAGTGGAGAGGATGGTGGGGGCGAGCAGGCCAGCGGGGGCGGTGGGGGGAGCATTTGTGCATGATCAAGCTGGTGGGAGGGGGTATTTGTGGGCAAGCAGGCTGGCAGCAGGAGGCAGCTGGGAGCAGGTCGGCAGGCAGAGTGGTTAGGGGCAATCAGGCAGGCAGGCAGGCAGGTGAGAGGTTAGGAACCAGCAGTCCCGGATTGCAAGAGGGATGTCCGACTGCTGGTTTAGGCCCAATCCCTGTAAACCAGCAGTAGGACATCCTTCAAGGAGTCCCAGATTGGAGAGGGAGCAGGCTGGGCTGAGGAACACCCCCTCCACCATGCATGAATTTCATGCACCGGGCCACTAGTTTTTATATAACTACTAGTGGTCTGCTGCACAAAATTTGTGCACATTATAAGAGAACTAATAGGAGGAAATATTTTAATATTGCTATTTAACCTTTCTCTATAATAGAAGTGTAAGAGATGAAAGAAAATTAGTAAAATGTATATGAAAATCTCCCTTCTGTTAGATTCTGAGGCACGCCATGGGACCCAGAGTCAAGTCCCTTCCCACCTGCGTGCACCTCAAAATTGCATGAGACCCAGACCTGGCTGGTCCTACCCCATGAAGTCCTGCAGGGCTGGGGGCACAACCTCAAGTCCCCTGGTCCAGTTCTGGGGGCAGGGGAGCACAGCCTCAGGTTCCCCATCAAGCCCTGCTGGGCAGGGAGCTCGGCCTCAGATCTCCTGGGACAGCTTCAGGTCCCCCAGCCTTGGTGCAAGGGCATGAGGGTGCAAGGGCAAGTGGGCATGAGGGCATGATGACCATTTGCTCTTTATTATATAGGATATTTGAAATATTCTTCATAAAGCTGTAGAGGAATCCCTTAGTGGTATGTGATTATGACAAACTTGTATATATTTCTTGATTCATTACCAGATCATAATTTGAACTAGTACTCAAAGCAGTTAGAATGCTTTGTCTATGCCTTGGGGAAAATCTAATGTTTTGTTTTGTTTTTTACCTTGACCTCTCTTTTTATTTTTAATATTAACCAAGAAATAAAAGTTTTGCTATAATGTTCTCACCTCTGAGAAAAATGCACTGCTCTGTTGTCTCCCAAGAAGTTGCATGCTTTAGCAAATGATATTGGGTGAGGGGACTACTGCTTTCTTATATTGGCCAAGATGAAGTCTGAAGCACCCCCACTATAGAAGAACCTCAATAAATTACAATTTCTGATTTATAAGTTTTAGGAAGATATAGTCTCTCACCGTGGAGTGAGACCAAAACATTTCACTTTCTCCCTAAATCTAGATCTATATTCTCAACTGACTAGTTCCTTTGTGGGGGGCTGTGGGTATGATCCACAGAAAGGCATTGTAATCAAATGCCTCAAAATTAATTTGTATTTACAGCTGTGGAGTTGTTGGCATGGTATTACTACCTAGTTGTTTATTTAGAAACTAGAGGCCTGATGCACAAAACTCATGCAAGGGGCTCAGCCCTTGCAGCCGTGGCTTCGGCCGGAAGGTAATCCAGAAGGATGTCCAGAAGGTTGCTCCGATGTCCAGTCTAATTAGCATATTATGCTTGTATTATTATAGATGATTTTTAATTGTGAAACCTTACTAATCACTTGCTTGGCTTATTACTAATCCTTAGCATTTGAAAAATTGAAAGGAATGATGAATGATGGCACAATTATAGATTGGTTAAAATATGGACATTGAAAAGAAATAAAATTTCTTCTTGGAATATGACATTTTAAATAAAAGGGACACTGTCAAAGCATAAAGGTTTACATGTCTTGACTTATAAAACTTAAATCTACTCTGTTAAAATCGCACCACTAGTCATATAAGAGCTGTAGGGTGTCACCTATCAGATCTCCAGTCATAATGCTCACAGCAAAGAGAAACTACTGCTTTTTAAAAATACCTTTCAGATGCAGTGATAGTTACTGTAAAATGGTTTTTATATGACATGAAGATAATCTGGCACAAATCTTTTTAATCTTCATAGAGTTTCTTTTGTGCTTATTTGGTAATTTTGTTGCACTTAAGCCACGGGGGCTTAATATCTCTGCTTTTCCACAAAGGAACTTGGTTCTAAGTTTTAGGGAAAGGACTTAGATAGAGGGAGAGAGAGTCTGGCTGGTGTGGCTCAGTGATTGAGCTTCAAACCAGGAACCTGGTTCAATTCTTGGTCAGGACACAGATCTGTTGTGGGCCTGATCCCCAGTGGAGAGCATGTAGGAGGCAGCCAATTGAGGATGTTTTTCACTCATCAAGGTTTATCTAGCTCTGTACCCCCTGCCTCTGGGGATTACCAACAACAAAATATTTAAAAACAAAACAACAACTCTTCTCTGTTCTCTCTCTAAAATAAATAAGTAAATGAATAAACAAACAAACAAATAATAAATATGAAAAATGTTTGGACACTCCAGATTTTGCTTTTTTTTTGGGGGGGGGGCTATGGGCTAACAATTTAAAAAATTTATTAAATATTTCAAAAACATTTGTTAAAGAGGTCAGAGATATCAAATACACTAAGTATTCATTTAGCTCTGTTTACATTTTAATGTGTTTTACCTTGTCAAAAACTTCTTTATTCATTTGGTATTTTACTGTCATGACTTGATCATGCAAATAGTTCACTCTCCATTTTACTGTTTTAAAGTCTGTGACCTACCTGCTCACCTTCTAGCAAAAGTGCAGCATTAACTAAAGAGGCTGTATTCCACAGTACAATTAATGTTTGCATAAGAATGAAATCACACCTAATGTCTCTGTGTTTAAAAGAATGTTTAGGCTGTGTTTAACAAGGAGGCACAAAATGATCCCACTTTTGTAGCTGTGTGTCACAGCCTTTATTACAAAAATGCATGTTTTATTATACTAACTATGGCCCTCCAAAAAAATTATAGTTAGTAGGAATAAACGAAATGGTATTAAACAAAGGACTGGTGCATGGAATTGTGGCATGGTTTGCTCATGTTTTCATTCTGGTGTCCTACTTTTTAATTTTTTGTTGTTTCCTTTTCTATCATGGAGTCATTCTTCTTTAGTTGATTAGAGTAATGAAACCCTTTTTCCCATGGTCATAAAACCAGTTATAAGAATCCTGAGTACCACTTCCTTTGTTAATTTCCCTGAAGAAGAGACTTTTTTGAACCACTGTAATGGAAGATAAAGTAGTTTTTGTTTATTCATAGCACATCTATACTAATAAAAGCATAAGATGCTAATTAAACCAGACAGCCAAACGACCTTCTAGATGTCATTCCGGACATTGTTCTGGACAAAGTTGTGTGGCGGATGCCGAGGTTGAGGCCTTTAGGGGCAATAAGGAAGGCAGTGGAGCAGTTAGGGGGTGATTAGGCCAGCAAGAGAGCAGTTAGGGGGCAGATCAGGCCAGCAGGCAGAGGTGGTTAGGGGCAATAAGGCCGGCAGGCAGGGGAATGGTTAGGGACAATCAGGTTGACAGGCAGAATGGTAGGGGTGATCAGGCAGGCAGGGGAGCAGTTAGGGTCATCAGGCCAGCAGGCAGAGGTGGTTAGGAGTGATCAGACAGGCAGGCAGAGGGATTAGGGGCGATCAGGTAGGCAGGCAGTCAGGCAGGCAGGCAGGCTAATGGTTAGGAACCAGTGGTCCTGGATTGTGAGAGGGGTGTCTGATTGCCAGTTTAGATAGTTGGACATCCCCTGAGGGGTCCTGGTTTAGAGAGGGCTCAGGCTGGGCTGAGGGAACCCCAACCCCATGCACGAATTGC
>PVJC01008618.1:0-48066 GCA_004026665.1 Murina feae | reverse complement strand
GGAGGGGGGGAAGGGCAAGGGGAAAAAATGGAGATCTATCTATCATCTGTTGTAACACTTATCTATCACTTGTTGTAATACTTTAAGCAATGAAATAAAAAAATAAATAAAATAAAAATAAAACAAAAAAAACAAAAACAAAAAAAGAAATAAGGCCATGAGATAACCTGGCACTGGGCTCGGCACATGCTTGATGCCTTTGAGTCTTGCCTTCCCTTTACCAACTAACAGGAAACTGTCAATTTACCTTAGAATTTCTCGAAGTATTGTTATCCAGTGAAAGTACAGCTAAGATAGAGTCCAGCCCACTGACTCCACCTCCTGGTATTCACACCGTGGTATAATCACCTCCCCTTGAGTGCAGGCTGGACCTAGTGGCTCACTTCTAATGAATAAAATGTGGGATGTCACTTCTGAGATTATGTTATAGAAGATTATTATTTCCAACTTGTTGGGTCTCCTTGCTTGCTCGCTCTGATGAAGCCAGCTGCCATGCTGTGAGCTATGCTATGCAAAGGGCCATAGGGCCATATGGCCAGGAGCTGAATGAAGTCAGCTGCCAGCCAACGGCATGCGAGAAACTGAGTCCTGTCGACAACCATGCGATTGGGCTTGGAAACAGAATCCCCCTCAGTAGAGCTTTGACAGGCTGCAGCCTGGGCTGACACAGGGATTGCGGATTCTGAGAGATTTTGCAGCAGAAGACCCACCTAAATTGTGCTTGGATTCCTGCCCCATCAAAACTGTGAGATAAGTGTTGTTCTTTTCAGATGCCAAGCTTCAGGGTAGTTTGTCATGAAGCAATAGATAACTAATACAACAGTGAAACCTGATAAAGTTACAGTGAATACAAATGTGCGTATCATCTGAGAGTCACTGAAGCTATTATCGGGAAAACCAATTCAATTTTTGATTTTATAAATAACTTGCTGTTGTTAGCATATAGGATCAGATGCCCAATACTAAGAAAGATAAAGCCAAGGAAGTTGGATATACCTCATAGGAGGCATTCAAAAATGCTGACTGAGTGGAAAGAAGAAAGGGAAGGAGGGAGGGAAAGAAGAAAGGCTGGCTGGAAGCAGGTTTCTGGGGTTTATTTATCTTCTATAATTGAAACTGTTGCTTTAAGCCGAGGCCTAGGCAGGTAACGAAGCCTCCTGTCTGTGTCAGCTCCGTGGCTTCTATAATTGCAACTATGTTGCCGTGAGCAGAGAGAGGCCCAGCCAGCCTAGGCTGACAGTTTACTCCTGGTGCAACGGAAGCCTGCTGTTTACTCTAGCTCCGTGACTGCTGGCCTCCATCTTGGCTGGGTTAATTTGCTTCCAGCCAGCCTTGCTGGGACGTTGGGTCAATGGGAGCTGTGGGTGAGTGAGGACCAGGGATGATGATCAGGTCGAGTGCAGGCCAGAGCAATGCTGGGGGCGGCTATTTATAGGTGTAATCAGCATTGCCAGCCAGTGACAGAAAGCAGAGCCTGACTCATATCCGTAAGCAGCACGAGGTCTTGGTTGTTGGTGTGTTCACCCATGGGTGCACACTCCCTCTTTTGTGTGCATGCATCAGTGGAAACTAATGATGAGCCTCAGGACTGTGGTACACAGGTACACAACTGAAGGGGTGAGACCTGAGCACAGGCACACTGTTGAGTGTCTTCCAAAGGTGTCTAGGCTGGTGTCTTACACTCATGTAAGCCTGAAAACGGCCCTCAACCCTGAACCCAGGCTGGCCAGGTACCCCAGTAGGGACCCAAAACCTGAAGGGGCTGTGGGCAGCCTGAAAACAGCCCTCAGACCCTCACCCAGGCTCTCCAGGCACACTAGCAGGTGGACATCCCCTAGGGGTCCCAGACTGCAAGAGGGCACAGGCCGGGCTGAGGAACACCCCGCGTGCACAAATTTTTGTGCACCAGGCCCCTAGTAAGTTATATAAATGTCTAACCATACATCTGAAACTAATATTGAATGTCAACTATAATTAGGAAAAAAAGATTAAATAGACTTTAAGGAGACTTCCAGTAAGCTTTCTTAAGAACCTTCAAAATGTATATCAACTAAAGACATAAGTATAGCTCACCCTCCACATTTCCAGTCCTCAGGAAAGGGTCCACATCCTCCCCCATATATGCAGGCTCTAAGTGTGTTAGGCTATAAAGTGTTTTCAAGGGAAACCTGATTTACTCTTATCTCAGTAGGTCCTACAGGTCTGCAAATCTGCCATCATGATTCCAGAAAATAACCTTCTGTTTTTCTGATGAGAACACAACCAGGGAAATCTGTTTGAGAGATAATTACCCTCTCTGACCTGTTCTTTCCAAAGGCAGAGGATAGAGTGTGAGCAATAATAGCCCACATCCTCCATCTGGCAGCTATGAAAATTTAAACTCCTGTGTGTGTGTGTGTGTGTGTGTGTGTGTGTGTCTGGTTACATTATAACTTAGTACTTAGGGTGAGCTCTTTGGCTTGCTTTTTCTGATAAGAGCTTGGAAAAACCATGACCCTTGGCTTGTCTCACTGATTTCCTGTTAGAGGTTGTGGACTTTATTGTTAGTCTAATGTGTTTCTGCTAAGTGCCTTGGGAAACTTGTTCCAGTGTTCAATTGTAGTCCCATCCACCAACCAAATTCACATGAAACATTAATGAGATTAAACACCCAACCTACTGCTGAGGCTAATGATTGGACAGAGCTCAGGGGGAAGCCATAGACAGATATGAGCCTTCTCATCTGTTTCTGCGCAGTAGACGCAGTAGACATTTCCTAAAGGTGCGTAATCTTTATATATCTTTGAGGTGCATGGCTCAACCTGGGAGTCCAGTGTCCTGAGTTCCAGTCCCAGATTTACTACCAACTTAACCTGTGTCCTTGGTCCAACCATTTAAGGTGTCTGAGTAGTTTGTCTCCTCTTTTGTAGATGAAACCAGGTGCTTCAATATTATTGCCCACCAGGTGAGTAACCCAAACGAGTGAAAGGTCCAAATAAATAACACTCTACGAAGTAGGTAGGACACAGTCCAATGGCCCGTCTGCCTAAATGCATTCAAGCTCCATTATAACAGAAAAAAGTAAAATGTGTGCAAAACAAATTTGGCCATGGCCTGCAGTTTTCAAACTCTGGTTCAAACTCTGAACCTCAAAGATCACTGAGGTCCAACCTAGCTCTAAGAGCCTAAGGTCATCTAAGCCAAGTGCACTGGACAATGAACGTGTGGTAGCTTAGATCAAGTGTGACATCCAGTGGCCTCTCTGGCTAATAACACATAGAGACTCCATAGCCTGTGAATCCTGACCTCTTAGGCACTCAATCTTGCTGGAAAGATTTCAGTTGAAGAAAGGAAGCTGAAACTAACAAGTATTCTCCACTGGACTGCAGGCACTGTGAGAGGAACTTACTCCATATTTCCCACCCACACTCTGCAGTCACTGTCAGACCAATACTATTATCCACCAAAATGGATAAGAGGTACAGAGGTTAACTAACTTACCAGCTAATCCACCCAGCTTGCAAGTAAGAAGCTGTAAATACAGTCTGACTCTTGAACCCATACTCCATCTAGCATGAACTTCAAAGACCATGTTTCCAAATTTCTATTTTCCAAAATTGTTCTGAGGAAGTTTAAGTGATACCAAAAAGTTAACTAACTAGGGAAAGGGCTGAGGCTGGAACTCAAGTCTCAAAGAAGATGCACCAATTACTTTTTCCATAATTAAATTTCCCTAATGTAAATATTCTTTACCCCCACCAGGGCCTCTGCAACACAAACTCTGATAACAGAGACCCTTTGCTTTACTTCAAAGAAAAGCCCCACTCTGACAACTGGAAGATTAGAAATGAGCTCACTAACTGCTTTATACAAGAGTTTGCCACAGAAAGAAGACAAATAAAGATATAATAACAAACTTGAATATGTAGGGAGTACCAGTAGTACAGGGGCAACAAAATCTGATACACTTTAAGCTCTCAAGGTTTCACTCTTTGCAACCTGACATAATAATTAATGTCCATAATGATGACTCTGAGTCACTAAGAGCAGTTAAATTATTCTTAGCATTCTATGTTTAACCAAGTAAAGAAATATGTATTCCAACATACAAAGATTGAACATCCCAAATAATAAGAGTGAGCCTTTTCTGGGCAGTTAAACAGCTTATCTCAAAGACTGGCTTTGTTTTGCCACATTCGAACCCCTGAACACAATCTATGGCATAGTCAGATGACAATTCCTACCTGGCCAGAAATTCTTCTACCATTAGACTCTGGTTTATGCTACAAATTGGTGGCACTGCTCTCAGATAAAAACTAGTTCCAATGCCCTTTGTCTGTTTTGTGCTGATAGAACCTAGTCCCTTTCAAAACAGAAGCTCAAAACAGTCACATTCTAGAAACAATTAATAAGGAATCCCACTCTTTATATTTCCCAAAAGACTTTGAAGGGGATTCAATTATAAAGTCTATAATGACCTTGGTAAAAAATATCACTTATCCTATTTATGTTTCTCACACACTGCATCTTCCCTGGGACTTACCTCTTTAAAACCCTTGGGAAGAGTTTTCTCTGCTGCTCTACCAATCATGCCTTGTCTTCTGCCTCAAATTTCTCCCCCACATCAACCTCCTTTCCTGTCTCCTTTATCTTCTTTGCCATTCCCACTTGTCAAAGTTAGTTTCTGCTTTAGGGTTCAACTACAAGGCAATAAAATCTCCCCTTCAAAGAGCTTCTTGATCCTCTCATTGAAAATAAATTTCTTCTTCTATTGCATGACAACTGCATATTTAGTTCACACCTCATTCATGCTCTCATGTTGCTTTCTCTCAATTATGCCCCCCATTTCAATTATTCTTCCCATACCTCAACCTCCCATTAGAATCTGAGTTCCTTGAGAGAAAGAACTCTATCTCTTGTTCTGTTTTGCATAGGGTAAACAAGAAATACTGATGAATTGTTGAATATTGATAATTTGTTGAATCAAACTAAGCATTTTAGAGAAACTCACAAAAAGCTTCAATAATTGTTTTACTTGGAACATTTTTTATTGACTACCTCTGGAAAATGAGCTCATTCACTTTGTTAACTTATAATATTATTGAATTCCTAAAAATGCTCTTTGAAGATTTGGGGATTTGAGGATTTGAGGATTTATTCATTCAACAAATATTTTCTGAGCATTAGATGGTTCTAAGTGTTGAAGATTCCATGGTAAAGTTATTTCTTCTTCTTCTTTTTTGTCATTACATAAGCCTACCATGTATAAAATTGGGCTTCAAGTTTATGAACTAATATTAAAACAATATACCAGTTTTCTTGAATGAATTGCAGAGAAAGGTTGTGGTATATTGGGATTTCTGGGAAGTTAGATTCCAGTTAACCAAGATTTTGCCATATCTGTTATCAAACAGAATGGAACTAGCATTTCTGGAGCATGTGTTGTATTTAGATTATTCGCTAAATGGTTGCGTTCATCTTTTTTTATTTATATATTAGAACCACCCTATGAGGTGCTTGCTAGTTTTGGTTTGTAGATATTAAACTGATCTTTATTGAAGAAAACTGTTTAAAGACACACCTGATAAGTTCCACAGGAGATCTGGACCACAGTTAATGTAAAAGACTTTTTTCCTCAAAACTGCCTCTCAAACAGAAAGACCCCAACAGGACAACCTTCAGAAATAAAATATTCCTCTGTTAAATTAAACAAAGAGGTCATGAGAATGAGTTGGCAGCATATGTAAGCAAACAAACTGAAATCTAAACCTTAAATGCCTCTAGGCTGCCAAATCAAACTCCAAGGACAACCAATCACAAACAACCAACTAAGCTTTAAGCCCTAGCCAACCACATACTTGCCTCCCGTTGTTTCCACACTTTCTCTGCATAAGCCTTTCCCCTGCCTTCTGTGATTGGAGCACTCCTAACCCCTTCCAGTTTGTTGCAGTCCAATTCCAATAGATTTTTGCTCAAATAAACTTTTAAAAGGTTTCATATACTTCAGTTTAGCTTTGAATGCCTCTCATGTAAATCAGGAAAGACCTGATTATCTAGAAAAATGAAAATAATCCCGTGTGAATCCAGTAATTTTGTTCAAATCCCTCCTTATTTTCGCCTTTCTCCTAAGACATATATCTGGAATTTCCTCTGATGGGAAGACATGCCCACTCGGCCCCTTTACCTTGTTCTTTACATAGGAGAGGGCACTGTGTTTGACCAGTTAGGAAAAATAAAAAGTCTATTTCTAGCACAAAACTCAGCTTTACTATTAACCCATTGTAGTGTCAATTTCACAAGGACACTCCATGCCAGCTTGGAATGTAAGACTGCTGTGATTCATTTCTTGTTCGTTCCAACAAGGGATTCTCTTTTCCACCCCTGCCTAAGTGACAGCAGTTGTCTGGCTAATAATTTGTAGCCAAAACTGGAAGCACTTATAGATATCACCAACACACAAAAAGCAAGCATTACTTGTATCATTAAATCATATTACATGCATGAATATAGATGACCCTAAACTCTTATCAGGGTCACTTTGCAAGCCACAGCATCTCCAGTGCTATTACCAAGACACTATTTTGCAAAGGGCTTTGAAAAAAATAAATGAAAAGAAATTTACTATTTCTGCAAAGGCTTCTGAGACGCCTTGATCTCAGTCAGGCAGAATCATTTGACATTTCCTAAATGTGTTTGAGATTTGTCCCTGCCCCATCTTGTCCTTGAATTCTCCTGGGAAACTCTTCACAGCCCCCTCCTGGGCTTTTCCCAGTGCTCTGTGAGTTCTTCCCTGATCTATCTTCCTGTGGAGGCTGCAAGTTTGGTAATGTTTTGATCATCATTTTACAAATACGTTTATCCTGTGTTTCATTGGCTGCCTGACCAGTAACCAGAACTTAATGAACATTTGGGAGATGAAATAAAATATACAAGGATTAATTTGGCTGCTGATGGTAGCAGGAGGTAGGAATAGCTCTAAATTTCAAACTCCTAAAAGAACAACTTAGGAGCGGGTGCGGGGGGGAGGGGGAGAGTGTTGTTGATGTGGGTGAATGAGATTTTTCTCTGCCTTATGAAGACCATAGAAGGAAATCATCTAGAAAAGAACAGGAAGTGTCCCTGACTGTGATGTAGACTTTGAATATCTTACAGTTTTGTATTTCAATTATATTTAATGCATCTGGATTAATCCAGTGAAAGTAACTGGTGGCAGCCACACCTTTCAAGTTTATAAGTATGTCAGAGAATTCACAGAACACTCCTGAACTCTATGATTTCTAAGATAGCCCTGCAAGAGCCAGCAAAGTTATATGCTGTTATAGGAGACTCTTAATATTTGTGAAATAAATAAAGAGAAACAGAGTGTATATCCTATAATATTTCCAAGTGCAATAGGTAGACTCAAAATCGATGAAAACAGGTTCTAGAGCCACCAGTTTTATCTAGCTACCATTATTATGCCCTTTCTGTGTGCCAACCTGCATTGTATGCATTTATATGTGTTAATCCGTTTAAGCCTTACAGCTTGCCTATGAGATAATTCCTATGAAGCTCTTGTCTTAAGATGTAATCACTAAGGTTAGAGGAATTATATTGCCAATGATCGAATAGCTAAATAAGAGGCACAACCTAGTTTAAAGCGCTGGCATGTTGGCTCCAGAACTGAGGCAGTGAATCACTGTGGAGGCCATGGAGAGTGCCACTCAGACCTTTAAGAGAACCTACCACAGTGAGGATGGTTGGATCTTCCATGTTGTTCACAACAAGGCCACGCTTCCCCTGGGCTGTTCCCAGATGATGACTGAGCACAGCAGAAGTAATAGAACTGGGATATTATTGCCCCTCACAGACTGCTCCATCAAGCAACCATGGCTCAGAAATCCCCATTAGCCTGACCCAGGGTATCTCAACACTGCAGTGGTGCGAAGATCGTCCCATCCAGCAATTCCTTCCTCCCTCTCTCCTTTCAGACTATGCACTTCAGTCTGAAGGTTCTCCAACTTGTTTCTGCTCCCTCTCCCGACATCCTAAAGAGGTACTTTCCCTAATAAATCTCTTCCACGTGTAATCTCATCTTGGCATCTGCTTCTTGGAAAACAGTGGTCGTACCAGAAATGATCCAAGAAAAGGGTCAGTATTATGAGGTGTCAGGACTGGCTCACTCACCATCCAATTAGCAAGGACAACTCCGTCCTAAATAGAATTTTAAGGCACAGATAGTCCCTGGCATAGATGGTAGCCCAATTGCTGAAGATTTCACTAGTGTTGACCTGGGGAAATGCCCTTGCCAGTACGATGACTCAGATATGTGAAATATGTTGGGGCGGGGGGGGGGGGGAGAGGGTGGAGAGAGAAGTAATTCCTACAAAGAGAGTTGGTTAGTCTTTGCTAAGTTGTATTAATGCTCCACACAACCCTGTGGGTGGTAGACAGACAGCTACAGGCTAAGTGAGAGAACCAGAGGACTTCTTTTCTAGCTTATCTCTTGCAGTGGAAAAGCAAACACAGCTGTGGACCACATTCAGAATTTGACAGAGTTGCAGAACTCCAAAAATATTTCAATAATAAATAAAACGGGACTGGTGGCTCTAAAACGTGTTCTCAGCTTCTCTTTGAGTCTGCCTATTGCTAATAGAAATTTTGTAGGGGTTTATTCCTCTCTATTTCATTAATAGTTTTTGATTCTACTATGCACAGCACATAACCTTGCTGACCCTTTTAGTGTAATCCTTGTATTCATATAGTTACATTTAAATAGTCAAAACAAGTCAGTTGAGCTAAGCCAAGGGCTCAGTTGGGAAAATATGGAACCCTAAACTATGGAATAGGGACATCTCAGTAGATGCCCCAAGGAATTTTGCTCTGCAGACACCCCGCGCTTGCAGAGTGGCCCACTCCTCTCCAGGGAGTACTAGCACTTCCCCTGAGTGGAAAGACACTGTGGAAGCTTCTCCACAAGGCAGGACAGATGTCTCCCTAAGGTGGTGCTCTCGTCTCTGCTCCTGACTGCCTGGCCAATAGGTAGGGTTAAATTCATCATAACTCAGCTGGGGGCCTACTGGGCTGGAAGAGAGAGAGGAAGGAGATTATACCCCTGGATGAGAAAACTAGGCCCTTATACATGCCTTCTACAAGAGGCTCACTTCCAATGGAAACACACACAGACTGAAAGTAAAGAGATGGAAAAAGATATTTCATGAAAATGGAAACAACCAAACAAAAAACCGGGATAGCAATGCTTATACCAGACAAGATAAACTTTAAAACAAAGGCTATATAACAAAGGACTTCTCATTTGGGCCCCTGAAGGGAAGGGAGGGACCAGTGCCTAGATTTAAACCAAGCACACAATTGCAAAGGAATATAATACAGACGAATCATTTACATAATACAAATTTACTTTCATGATGTTCCATAATTATATTTCTAATCCGCATAAAATGGCTAAGCTTTCCTTTTGCCTCTCAAACATTTTAAGTTGACCTTCTTTTAATCCACTACTTGAAGAGGTGGCGGAAATCCAAAATATTTTCTACAACATGAGTCAGAAACACAGGTTTCTTCTCACACTTTAGTAAATCTTGTCAGCTGTTTTCCTACGTGCTTGCTTCTGTTGGCTTTTATAGATTCCTAACTATTGGGGATGAGAAAATGAAGATATTCAGGATCTTATTTGGTCTTGATTCAGCCTGAAGAAGCGAATATTTGCTTCCTTTTGACGTGTGAAAAAACTGAAAGCGAGGGATGAAGCCAGGATTCAGAGCCCATCTTGTCCTGTCCCCTATCCTACAGGCCTGATCTCATCCAACTTTCATACATGGATTACCCAAAATAGTCTGCCTAAAAATAGCATCTGGTCATGTGACCTTCTGGAGTATCTGTTCTTTAATAGTTGCCCTTATTGGTAAGGTATAAAGCTGTGATCCCTTCAGGAGAGTGCCTATGAAAACTGAACCTCAAAGAATTAAACTATAAATTCTGTTTCCACGGCTAAAAACCCAGTACCTAGTACAGATCTGGGGAAGGACTAGAGCTGATGTTTGTTATGTAAATTAAGAATTCCCTAGAGACATCCAAAACAAAGTGAGTGAACTTTGGAAGTAGCCGGTTGAGTTTTCAGAAGTGACAGAGTCCATCTATCACATGCAGGCCACAATTCCTAACCTCAGGGGAAATGAATCACTTGCTTCCACAAGAGGACTCTTGAAAGCGTCTCTAGGTAGCTGATTTGGCTCAGTAGAAAGAGCATCACTGGCCTGTGGACTGAATGGTCCCGGGCTCGATTTAAGTCAAACGCACATACTTTGGTTGCAGGCTCATTCCCCAGCCTTGGTCGGGGCGTGTGTGAAGGCAACCAATCGATGTGTCTCTCTCACATCAATGTTTCTCTCTCTTCTCTCTCTCCCTCCCACTCTCTCTAAAAAATTGATGGAAAAATACCTTCAGGTAAGGATTAACAAAAAAATAAAGTGTCTCTATCCTACAAAAAAACAACAATCAACTAAAATGGGGGTTCTTGTGGTCCTCCCACCCCACCTTGTTATGCAGAAGATCCTGTCCTCAGCCATGTGAACACTAAATGTCCTGGTGAGAGGCCATGGGGTACAGTTGGGAACGTGTGTTTAACAATCAGGCTGGGTTTTCACTCTAGCCTGCCACTTTTTAACTATACGTACTGCAGAAGTTATTTCAACTTTCTCATCTCCTTCCTCTACAAAAGCAGAAGGCAGTAACGAAGCATAAACCAGTTAATATATGTGAAGCAGCTAGCACTGTGCCTGGCATGTAAGAGACCAATATTTGAAATGTCTTAAAATAAATAAGCTGAGCCCTGACCAGTTTGGCTCAGTGGATAGAGCATTGGCCTGTGGACTCAAGGGTCCCAGGTTCGATTCTGGTCTGGATCATGTACCTTGGTTGCGGGCACATCCCTAGTGGGGGGTGTGCAGGAGGCAGCTGATTGATGTTTCTCACATTGATGTTTCTAACTCTCTGTCCCTCTCCCTTCCTCTCCGTAAAAAATCAATAAAATATATTTAAAAAATTAATAAAATAAAATAAATAAGCTGTGTTCAACTAAGTTCAGGAAGCATCGAATTAGACAAAGTTAAACACATTTCTTGCTTTCAGACTGTCTAAAAAAACCTTTATTATCCTCATGTGCCATGTGAGGGAGGGATGGAGTAGACAGTAGTTCCCAAACTTATTGGATCGTGGAGCATTTTTCATGGCACGAGTATAAACAGTGCTGGGAATAGCAATCTGAGGCAAAACCTAGCAGACCTTAACAAACGTTACTCACCTCTCTTCTCCCACCCAGATTTCTTTGCTTTGGTCCTTGTGGCTACAAGGACTTCAGAGGCATACTTTGGGGTTTTGAGATTTTATAAAATACTAATTTAAAAAAAGGAAACCAGGGATTCAACATCCCCGTGATTGTTGTTTATATTGAATTAAAAACGGTGTGAGACTTTTCTCAAAAGGGTTCACCTATCAAAACATACGTGCAGCCAAGTGAAGACCTTAAAATGTGTCATCTTAAAAAGTAGAGGATTTCCTCCTACTGTCATCTGGCATATTTTTAAGTCTTTGTATTATTTCCTGTTCATTTCAGTAGATGGCACTGCAGAGTTAACAGAGAGAACATTCGATGGAGTGAAGGTGTGAATGCAGATCCACCCTGGGGTGCATTTTTTTTAACCCTCTTTGTATAGCATTTGATGTTGTCTAAAAGCCAAAAGGGGAGCTTGAATAGTTTGCCAGATGAGAAATTTTTTCTGACCCTCCTGGAAATGACCTGTATATCTTATGTCTTTGAAAAAAAGAGCACTTATAGAATCCCATAGATCTGGAAGGGCAAATACAGGGCCATCATTTAGCCACCAGCCCAGACCCCACGCATGTCAGACAGTGCTAATCAGTCAGAGCATACTTTCCCACAGGACCCTGTCCCTTCTACTTCTCCAAGCAGCTACCACAATCTGTCAACAAAGACTAAGGTGACCAGATGTCCGCTTTTGGCAGGACAGTCCCGATTTTTAACAATTTGTCCCATGTCCCGCGGCGTTTAAAAAAAAGACCCGGTTACTCTTTGTAACATTTTAAGTAATAAAAAAAAAAGAACCCCCCCCCCCGCCCCAGTCAATGGTGTACCTCTTTAAATCTGGTCACCTTAAAAAGACACCAAGTACGTGCCATAGAGTTCAGAAATTTTCAAGATTAAATCGTAGATATGACTCAGGGTTGTTAAGAAACCGATCCAAATGCTTCCCAGATGCTTTATGACAGAACCAGGACAGGGATCCAGGCCTCCTGACCCTCATGTAACAGTTGTTAGTCCACCCTAAATCCCCTGCTGCTGAGAGTCAGACTAAATACAAGCCCTGAGGACCAAGGCCAGATAATTAAGCGCCAGTCATCTATCTGCTCTCCAGTGACCCATTCCTCATTCGGTGAAGGGGAGGGAAGCGCAGGCCGAAGTTAAATCCGAACGCTGTCTGCGGGGACAGGTGTTACTTGGGCAAAGGGCCTCGCAGGCCCATTTCATCTAGGCCCACTAAAGACCTGCTCTATCGGCCCAGAACGTCACCATCCTCCAGTGGCTCCCGCCCTAGAGCTCGCCTCCTCAGATGCCACGGCTTCTTACCCATTGGCGGCTAAGACAAGCAGGTCTATATTCTGAGTGAAATGCAGGACCATTATTAATACCATTGGGTTTTTGTGAGGGTTTTTTTTTTCTTTTCTTTTCACCAGGAATTTTCTATGGTTTTCCTGTGGGTTTTTGTCCCTGTGGTTTCTCAGCTTCAAATCTGTGGCTCCGAAAGTGCTTCGGGACGCCCTGAAACTGCATCCTGCTACTTTTCTTCTCACAACTGCTGGTGACGTCAGAGTGAGCACTGCCACTGGGCATTTCTAGATGAAATCCAGCCATAATGTTCAGTGTCAAGCGTCTGACAGTAGTGTGGTCTTCCCTCATCTCATTCCTGGTTTTCCTCTAGCAATTGCAATGCTTACAGCACATTACCTGGACTTGAACCCAGTCATTTCAGCTCCCCTCTTTCCTCACCTCATTCTCACCAAAGTAGTCCTGTCTGTTCTGCATCTACATCTTTTAAAAATGTCAGTACAATGTTCCAAACATAAGATTTAAAAATTAACATAATGAATATCTGTGCATCCACCATTAACCTCTATCAAATGTTTGTGATTTGACATAATTCAATTTTTTAAATCAAAGTACCATTTAATATTGTTGTTGTTAACCCTCACCTGAGGATCTTTTTTCAATTAAAATTTTTTTTTTTATAGAGAGAGAGTAGAAGGGAAGGGGAGAGGAGAGAGAGGAGATAGAAACATTGGTGTGAGAGACACATCGGTTGGTTGCTTCCAGCACATGCCCTTGGGGCAGGGATCAAGCCTCCATCTGAAGGACATGACCTTGATCAGACTCAAACCCAGGACCCTTCAGTCTGCAGGGCACACACTAACCACTGAGCCAACCCAGTTAGGGCTAAAAGTACCATTTATAGTTGAAGACCTTGTAAACCCATTTCTGATTCTATTTTTCTTTACCCATTTTTTCAGTCAACAAATACTTACCAAACATTCTAAGTGCCGGATGCTGGTCTAGGAATGGGAGCACATCAGTATGTGACACAAAACCTCCACTTTCATACATCCTTACACATCTCAGAAGTATCCCAAGTTTTGTCTCACATTTTTCTCATTTATTCTATTGCATATATCCAAAACTAGTACACAGTATTGTTCTACATGTGTTCAAACTTCATATAAATTCTACTTTAGTAACATGAAGTATATAAGACTCTGCAGCTTGCCTATTTGCATCATATTTTGATAATTATCTTGAGACATACAGCTCTAGTTCATACATTAACTATTCAAAAGCACTTCATTTTATGGAGCCATCATTTACTGATCTGTCTTGTAATTTTTCACTATTAAAAAGTATACTGTAATGAATAGCCCTTCTTCCTGGTGTCGTATTCATATGGCTTTCCCCACTCCCTCATTTGGCACAATGCCCTGTTCCTGGTACATGCTCAGTCAACATGGGCCCAATTATATTCTCCTAAGGTTCACCAGAAATTTATTTGTGGACTACTCTAGTTTTTAGGGCTGCTCCAGACTCTTACCTATCTTCAGTAAATTTAGAAGCCGAGTAAATTTTCTTTACTTCAACTTGAAATCTAGGTATAATAAAATCAAAAGTAATATGGCTAATAAAAATTTAAATTAGCATAGGGAGATGCTATAAACAAGGTTAGAAGACAAATGACAAACTGCAAAAATTGTACTAATGAAATTCCCAAAGAAGAGACAATATAACAAACATACAAAGATCACCTAAAATTTAAGGAATATATCCCTAATTTCAAACTACAGGGTATCCCCAAAAAATGTATACACATTTACCAGCTGATAGCTCAATTTTGAAAAGGAAATGTATTTTAATAAACACTGCCTTTATAATTCATCAACATGTGTGTATACATTTTTTAGGACAACCTATGTATTATAAAGCTATAGTAATCACAACTCTATGATATTGGCATAAAAACATAGCAATGGAACAGAATAGAGCAGCCGGAAATAAAACCACGTACATATGGTCAACTGATTTATGACAAAGGAGCCAAGAATACACAATGGGAAAAGGACAATCATTTTAATAAGTGGTTCTGGATAAACTAGACAGCCACATACAAAAGAGTGCAACTGGACACTATTTTACACCATACCAAAAATTAACTCAAAGTGGCTTAAAGACTTGAATGTAAGACCCAAAGCCACAAAACTCCTAGAAGAAAACATGTCTGTAAGCTCCTTGACGCAAGTCGTGGTGATGATTTTTTAGATTTGACACTGAGACAACAAAAGCAAACATAAACAAGTGGGACCATATCAAACTGAAAAGCCGTGCACAGCAGAGGAAACTATTAACAAAATGAAAAGAAAACCTACTGAATAGAAAAAAAAGTTTTCATAAATCATATATCCAATATATATAAAGAACTTATACAACTCAATAGAAAAAAAAAGAAAAAAAATCTAGTTAAAAAATGGGCAGGGTATCTGAACAGACATTTTCCCAAAGAAGACACACATCTTGCTAATAGGGATATAAAAAGTGCTCACCATCACTAACCATCAGGGAAAGGCAAATCAAAACCACAACGAGATATTACCTCATGCCAGTTAGAATGGTCATTATCAAAAAGACAAGTGTTGGTAGGGATGTGGGAAATAGGGAACCCTTGTGCACTGTTGGCGGGAATCCAATTAAGTAGTCATTTATTTAACCACTAGAGGCCCAGTGCATAAAAATTCGTGCACTCTGGGGTGTCCTTCAGCCCTGCCTGTGCCCTCTTGCAATCTGGGACCCCTCAGGGAATGTCCACCTGCTGGCTTAGGCCCATTCCCTGTAGGGATTGGGCCTAAGCTGGCAGTCAGACATCCCTCTGGCAGTCCAGGAGCCCTTGGGAGATGTCCACTGGCCAATGGTGAGCAAGCCTAAGCTGCAGTCAGACATTCTTATTGCTGTTGAGGAGGCAGAAGAGGCTCCCACCACCACTGCTGTACTGGCAGCTGTTTAGTCTGGCTTGTGGCTGAGCAGAGCTCCCCCTGTGGGAGTGCACTGACCATCAGGGGGCAGCTCCTGCTTTGAGCGTCTGCCCCTTGGTGGTCAGTGTGTGTCATAGTGACCAGTCATTCCCAGTTGTTCTCCTGTTAGGGTCCATTTGCATATTACCCTTTTATTACATAGGATAAATCAGTGGTTCCCAACCTGTGGGTCACGACACCTTTGGGGGTCGAACAACCCTTTCATAGGGGTTGCCTAAATACATCTTGCATATCAGATATTTACATTATGAGTCATAACAGTAGCAACATTATAGTTATGAAGTAGCAACAAAAATAATTTTATGAATGGGGGTCACCACAACATGAGGAACTGTATTTAAAGGGTCGTGGCATTAGGAAGGTTGAGAACCACTGCAAGTGAGTCACTCACAGAGAAAAATGCTTCAGTTACTCTTTTTTGCAATGCTTTCTACTAGTACAACATGAATATAACCTTTTTTGCCTTAATTTAAAACTGGCACTACCAAATTCTTAAAGTATATCATGATTTCTTTCTTGCTTTGTCTCCATGTAAACAGAGATGGATTCTACATTGACATGTCCTATATTTGCTGCAGAACTTATAATATGCATTTACATAATAAATTGGAGAGGAAAAGAATAGCTCAGTTCAATAGCACCTGAGAATAAATATACATAATTACATTTGTCCTGATTCTGTCATCTTATAAATATATAATAGATATTCATGATCTTGCCCATAAGCCATAAAAGATCAATTCCCAAAATTATAGGATGTTCATTCTCCATAAAATCTTAGAGCTTCATCATAGCTGATTCACTTGGCTTTTTATGATATGTAAATTAATTTCAGCATTTACTATAGTCTTTGACAGTGATAGATGACAGTCATAGGCAACCAATGATAGATGAGAACAGATGCCATAAAGTGACCATGTTATTCAGGAGAGTAAAGTACAGACATATTTACTATGTCCTCTAAACTGGAAAGTACCCAAGAACCTCTTTGGCAGATGCCTAAAGGGGTGAAAATTAATCCATTGGTCAGTATATTCATTTCCCAAGGCTGCCATAACAAAACCCCAAACACAGGGTGCCCTAAATAACAGTAACACATATATTGGCTCATAGTACTGGAGGCTAGATATCTAAGATCAGGTGTTGACATCCCAAACTAGATTTACTATCATCCACCTGAAATTCTCTTCTTTGGCTCTTGTTTATACTGTTACTATCACCCAAATAATGTTTCAGGGTTTTCATTGTTTTTAAAGTCTTTCTCCCCATCTCCATCTAGTCATGCCCATTTCAACTATAGAGTTTTATATCATCCCACCTTCTGACCCTGGCCTGGCCTCCATTATCTCTCAGTCTTGACAACTCTAATAGCCTCAGTTAACCCCACCCCATTCCAATTCTTCCTACATTAATATCAGAGATGTCAAAAATACAACTTTGAAAAATATCAGGAAACAGATAATGTCTTTGGGGCAAATCATAGATTCAGTTCTTGATGGAGGAATTTTTATTTCCTACTCTTTTCTAGATACTTAGATGCATCATCTTGCATATCACTCAGTGACAGCTAAGTTAATTAACAGCTAAGTAAATCAAGCACATATTATATGCCAAGCACTGCACCAACAACTTTACCTTAACTTACCCTCACAAGTGAAAAGAGTAAGTACTTTATTGTTCTCATTTTATAAAAGCAATTGAGACCCATGAAGAAACTATGGCATTAAGAATTGAGACATTTACTCAGGATCTGACACTGAATAAATGGCAACTAGAATTTGAACCAGTAAGTTTCCAATATATTTTCTCTTAACCATTAAGTCCATAGCAATCATAGAAGGTCATTATTACCATCACCATTTCACAAACAAGGGACAATACCACGGCCATAATTCAGTCCAAGTCTGTCTAGGAAACTATCAGTTTTCCTAGTAGTAAAAAATGTCAACCGTACGTATTTTGCCAGCAGTAAATCTTTGGAAGGCAGGAAGGAACTGGTGAAGTGGTTCCCTTATGTTTCGGTGGTTACTTACAAAAGCCATTTATATCACTTTCCAACCTGATTTACATGGAATCCATCACCATTTGTTCCACCTCTTAAAAAGAAGAAAAAAAGTGTTCATTCATCTACCTCTCATTAGAAAACACTTTCTCCAGTGTAATTATTATTTTATTAAACATTCTATTGAATATTGACAATTTATGCAATACTTATTGAAAAATACAGAGGGATTATTCGGTACCTTTTGAAGATATCACAGCATCCTTAATACTAAACAGAGTACAACAAACAAAACACAGACACTTGGTCTCAAGAAACAAAATCTTCTCCAGAAGAATTCTCCCGCCAACTCAACCCCCTGTTTTTCCACATTCTCCACCAATTTCAGGTGTTTTCTCCACATGGTTTGGCTCCAAGGAGCAGCAGCTACAGACACAGCTTGAGTCTATGTTTTGACATGAACAGACCAGATCAGCCTCTTGACGGTGTTCTTTTATGTTCCAATGAATCTGTGGTATCTGCAATGCGTATCTGTTCTTACATTTACACACAAACTGCAGCAATGGAACTGCATGGGTTGGAAGAGATGGCCGTTAGTGACAAAACAGGTTTCTGTGGGTTGTTTGGGGCCAAGAGGACTGGACAGAGGACTGGGTGCAGGATCATCAACAGGCAATGCCAGGCCACCTGGGCACAGTTGCAAGTAAACAAGAGGGAATCACTGGCCAACCCAGGAAACCTCCAATGGGAAGCTTGGGGTTGGGGGAGGGGAGGAAGGGAGAAAAATCATTCAAAAACTTTTCTGAGTCATGAGAAGTACCTTTAAAAATCATATCATGAGTTCTAACATAACTTCTCTGTCTGGGTCAAGTACTTTCAGAATCACCTGCTCTTTTAGGCCGCTGAACTTTTTCACTAGTTACTGGGAGGTCGCTAGGGAAAATGAGTGCTACACGTTTGAAATCCTGATTAGCCAATTCTCTAGCAGTTCATTTCCATAGAAGCAGCTTGCAAAGGACTGACTCATCAAAAAGTGTTCCAAGTTCACTCTAATGCATGTTCAAGTCCTACAAACATGGGCATTCATGTTATCATTATTACTATTACCTTTTTTCAAACTTTAAAGTTTGTTTTTGAAATACTGATTTTCCCCCCTAAAATGTGGAATCTTTTATACACACACGAAACATGACTTGGTTTCTGGAAGTTTATTTAACAGCCTTGGGGCGACTAGTTAACTTGGATAACTTTAAATGCAATTAGTATTTTCCAGTGAGCACTGTCAGATTGTCCTATCTCATTCTTTCGGACTTTGGGCTGGGTATTTTGTAATGCTCCAACATAACTTCAAATCAGCTTTTTCCAAGTTGTCTGAAGCCTCTTTTTCAAAAAATTAGAGTACCCAAAACAGAGGATATACCTGAAGATTACTGGTTTTTAAATGCCTTCCCAGAATTTATATTTTAAATTGATTTTCTCCTACAAAATAACCACCTTTTGATAATTATACATTCATCCAAAATACGGTCTCGTGAATTGAGCTCACCAACTGTCATTGTACCAGACACTCGTGCAATGCTGAGTATGAGAATAGGTCTTAATGAATATGTTATGATTGAATGGGCCCATAACCGAGTGAGTGAGCAATAGAAGAACATGAATTTAAAGCCTCCCCTTTGAGGACTCCCTTCTAAGTCAATATCACTTTCATTTTACTATCTACACTAATAGCAAAGCTCTGTGGTTTGGGGAGTAAATTGGATAAGTGAGAACGGTCAAAAATCACCGAGAACAAGTATTGGGAATAAGAGATACAATTTAGTGGGATAAGGGCACTTAGAGAAACACAAGGCATAATCCAAATATTACAAGTCTCACTTTCTGTAAGTGGCTCTGAAGGCAATTCCAGAAATGATTTGTGTAGCAACGATAAATCTGGATTGGGCACATCAATCCCAGAGTGACTGCTCTGAAAGGCTGGGCTTGATACAGAAACACTGGCATGCTAGTTTTCATGCTACTTTCTCTAACGGGGCTTATATATTTATGGTCGATATTTATATACTATTCATTAAATGTGACTGATAGGAAAGGTTGGGTAGCTTTATGCGAACCTTAAATCCATAAAATTTTATTTTTCCCATCTGTAAAATGAAGGGTCAAACTAGGTGATCTCTCTAAACTTTTCCAATGCTAACATTCAATAACTCTATAAATAAATAGTTTAAACTTTGTCCACACATCTTCAACCACTCTTACTAACATTTCAGAGGCTTTACATAGGGAAAACTGTTGCTTTAAACAGCCCAAGGGAAATCATGCTGTAGACCATGAGGTAAAAATTGCTAAAGCAAGGTAAATGGAACACACACATATCACACACACACACACACACACACACACACACACACACACACACACACACACCTCTGTCCCATTAGCAGTAAACTCCAAACTGGGACAACTATAGAAGTCATCAGAATAGTTTACATTCATATAAAATCAGTGGCATAATTTATACCAAGCAAAACTTTAAATGCTGTGTCAACTTTTCACTAAGTAGTTACAACTTCAAAATCGGAGGAAGTACTTTCAAATGAAAGTATGACAGCGGGCTTGAGAAAGTCCTGCTTCCGATTGTGTCCAAAGTATCTTATTCTGTAGATCCCAGGCTTGGCAGTGTCTGGAATGTGCCATTGTATCGTTGCATTGCTATGACCCAGTAATCCCTTGTGCCAATAGAAACTGTTGGTAGGAAACAAACAAACAAATCCAATTTTATTTTTAAAAAAATGTGTGGTTAGGAAAACATGATTATTCTTTAAATGAATATGAACAAGGCACTAGTCTAGATAATCAGAGTATAGCAATGAACAGAACAGAGATAAATACTTACTTCCTAGAGAAGGACCTTTAGGGAACAGCCATTTGTAGAAATGCCTTTGCTTGTTCCATCTTCTAATGACCTAAACTCTAACCATCCCAGGAAGGCTTATCTGATATTCAGAACACGGATACCTCCTGCTTTAGAACTGCTATAGCACCCTTTACCCCTTGTCATTGCGTTAACTGATGCTTCTAATGGCATGTGTGCCGGACTCTACTCTAAGGACATGGTAGTGAGCAAGACAGACATGGCCCAAAGTTTCTGTGTCTCTCAATGATAGAAGAAAGGCAATAAGCAAGTAAACCACAAATAACCTTAAAACTCATATGTGAAATCAGTAAGACAGGTATCTCTAAGGAGGTAGCATTTAAGCCGAGCCCACACATGTTTAAAGGAAGAGAGGAGAGACTGCAAAGAGTCTGAAGCAGGAACAAACTTGGTACAGACAAGGAACAGGATGCAGGTCAGTGGAATTAGGACAGAGTAAACTGTGGAGGTGTGGTTGACACGACAGAAACAGATAGAGTCAAATCACATTGGTCCTTATAGACCAGGACATGGGGTTCAGATACTCTCCTAGATACAGTGAGAGAGGATGCGCTAATTGATGGATATCCTCAGTTATGTAGAGAGTAAATCCCCTGGACACAAGGGGTGGGCTCATCATTCTGTTTCTCAGTAATATGCTTGGTGCTCTTGAACTGCTGCTGATGAACAAAGCAGAGAGCCATACCTCATCTCCCTGTGGACTGCTATTCTGATTTGGGGCTTTTGAAAATAAGCCAGCCTTTTTTTTTACTATCTGTATAACCTTATGTTAACAATAAATATGTATTTACTCCTTGTTTTTAAGCCACCTATACCCTAGAGTGCTAAAGATCCGAGGACAAAGGTGTTCCCATATTTAGGTATGGCTACCAAATCACTGTTTTCAGTTAACCATGTGAACCAGACCAACATGCAAATAATCACTTAGTTTAAGGTGATATGAATTAGAAACAAATTGCCAAAAATGCTCCCCACTGCCCTGTGGTGAAATTTGTAAGATTGGGAACAGAAACATTTTCTTATTTTAGACACATTTTTAATCTTCAAAATATCTAGTCAGCTCAGGTATTTGGTAACAAAATGAACAGCAATGCGTCTTTTGAAGACCCTGAGCATGCTTCTTTCTGATGTAAACACGCAGCTCCTGTGTTTTGGCAATTCAAATAAGAATCCTGGACCATATACAAACACACAATGTTTGTTGGGTACAGACTCATTCTTCTCTAGAAGGAATGCCAGGCTCTACAGAGCTCTTTCATCACCTTCACCCAGCAGCCCTTTCAACCAATTTGCAAGAAGGCTAGACAGCTTTTAGGAGTAATGTCTTTGACTATGGAAAAAAATTAACAGATGTTTATAAGAATGGAGGCCATAACCTCATTAGCACCTAATCTTCCAGAGGCACACACCACCATTTTGTAGAAAAACAGAATTGAAATGAGGTCTAATAAATCAACTAAATATGGCCGGACAGCTCCTTGGAAATTTGCTATCATTAATATCATGTATTGAGCCAGTCTTTCCATTTGTCTTCCCTACATTACTAACCAACTGTTTTCAAGACCTGAAAGACAAAATATCCAATAGACATGCTCACCGAGTCTCCCAGGAGGCGTCATTATGCACCACCTGCCATGTCGCTGAAGCGTCCTCATATTTCTCCACAGTGAGGAAAGTCTGATGGGTCTGAAATGCAATTAACACAACTGATCAGACACTGAACAGTCACAGAAGGACCCTGTCTGTGACTACTCCCCTTGCTGACTTTGTGCTAACCTAGCAGTTCCTTGAGTAAAAAATGTATTAGAATTTCACCCAATTTCTTATTGTGTTCCTCTTAACATTCAATGCAATATCTGTAGAATGTTAATTTATCCAGTCTATTAAAAAACCATGACTTTTTGCCCTAATCAGTTTGACTCAGTGGATAGAGCGTCAGCCTGCGGACTTAAGGGTCCCAGGTTCAATTCCGGTCAAGGGCATGTACCTTGGTTGCGGGAACATCCCCAGTGGGGAGTGTGCAGGAGGCAACTGATCAATGTTTCTCTCTATCGATGTTTCTAACTCTCTATCCCTCTCCCTTCCTCTCTGTAAAAAAATCAATAAAATGAAAAAAAAAACACCATGACTTTTTAAAGAAATTTGAATAAAGCATAATTTCAGAGCTGATAGCAAATCTTGGTGATTAGGGCAGAGAAGAGACAGAATAAAACTTGAGATTTCAAAAAAGCATAAATCAAACCTTTTCATGAGAGGTTAATTGACCCATATTCCAAGAGTTTCTCTAGTCCCCTCAAGATTTAGGAAGGAAAAAGGGTTTTCTTATCTTTCCAACTCCAGGTATATGAATTACTAGTAAATATGCCTTCCCAAGTGAAAGAATTGAAAAGAATGCATAAATCCTCTATCCTGGGTGCTAAAAGAAATTCCTATATTTTTGTCATGGATTTCTAGAAATCTCATCGTAAGCAAATTTTATTTTCCCATTGGAAAATGGCTATAATAATTTCTTTCAGATCAAGAATTTGGCTTCAGATGTAGCACAGATTTGAATAATATAACAAATTAAATGCTACAAAGGCCATAAATCTCCATTTTGCCACCAAAAAAATATCTTATATTGTTATCCTTCAGGGCATGACTTGTATCTACTCCACCTTTCTCCATCACAGCCCATGATACCTGCCATTTACAGATATTCAAATCAACTTCTACTGAATGGATCACTTACTTACAGCTGGGCCAGGGGATTATTTCAAATTATGTTCTAGTTAATCAACTAATGGACTATATTCAATAAAGAAGTTTTTATAACCATGGTTACGTGTAAAGAGAGCTTCTTTCGCCAATTAGAGCAGAGGGACAAATGGGGGGAGGGCACAGTGCTTTAGATGGGGTAGAAAATAGAGTGGGCTCTAGTTACTAAGTCCAGAGTACAAATCAGAGAACAAGTCACTGCATATGTGAATTACATGACTATCCTTTCCCCACCTCCTAGCCTTAATCTCTTCCAGTTACATAATTAGCTAATATTTAATAAGTTACTTAATTTCTCTAGGCCTCAGTAAAATAGGGATAATAAAATGTAATTCATTGAATAGTAGCAAGGATTAAATTAGATTCATGTGATGATGTACATAAAACACTTAGCCTAGTACATGCAAATAGTCAGCTTTCAATAAGCAGTGGTGAGGATATGATGATTATTACTAATAAAGTGTTCTGGAAACTGTTTTATGCTGAGTCCCAGAGCCTTCTTAGGAAATAATTTTATTCTCACTCCAGTGTTTTAAGCATTTTTCTCTTCTGCTTCTCCATGGCGATAATGATGAGAACATTTCTCCACCCTAAGGATATCAGGTGACAGCTACTCCTGCAGTTTTACTACAACACTTTGCCCTATTCAGAAAATGTTATAAACATGTAAATCTCTGGCACCGATTGAATGCCTAAAGAAATTAGTTCAAACAGGTATATATTAATTACCGAAGCAGTAGAACATTTGCCCTCAATGGCCTTTAGATAATGCCATATTGCCACAATTGTTATCACAGTATATTATTAAAATAATAATATTTTAATGAACAGAAGTGGGAAGGCTCATTTGGAAGAAAGGTATTTAGGTTTCTAAGTGACAATGGGCTCTGGGAATAATGACTTATTAACAGAGTGTCTGACCTGGAAATCACTTTCATATACCCATTCCCTTTTTCCTCTATATTTATTTATTCTTTGAATTTCTATAACTAGAAGGTGTCTGGTTATTGTTTGTGTACTTACAAGAACACTCTAAGGGAATTGCATAGAAGTAAAATTACTTCATTTTATTAACAGACATATAACATATATATATGATAATACAAAAAGGTACAAAATAATATGTAACTTACTATTAACAGTGATTACCTCTAAAAAGGCTTATGAATAGAGGGTCCTTTCGCATTCTATCTTAAGCACATTTATCCTATCTGTTTTCACATTAGAGATGGATCATTTTTTAAGATTAATAAATAACTATCCTATTATAGACAGTAGCAAAGAATAGGAAATGGACAATGCAAGATAAAGTGAAGCGCATGGATCAGGGCTCCAAGCCAAGAGAGTGTCCCCACTCAGAGATCCATGATTATCCGCAACAGTAGAGGCAGGAGCAGAGGCAGCAGTGTACGGGGAGAGGAGCCAGAGGGAGTAGGAGGGAGCCAAAGAAACACTTCCCTCTTGGGCCTTTGATTATTCTCCCAAATGTAGTTGAATTTTAGATTGGAATACACAAATGAGATTTTATTCAAATTTACATCCTCTCAGGAGACAATGTCATTCTCATTGTGCTATATGTGGCCCTAAGAAGAGCCAGCGAAATGTTTTCTATCTGTTTATTTTCCAGACTCAATTCCACATTATCTATTCCCACTAAAAATTCCCCCACACCTGAAAAATCCTCCTGTTGTTAACCAAAGGGATAGTCAGGTGCATGAAAAGCTAAGCGATGAATTTAAATTTATAAAAAGAATCATTGATGCTTACCCGATTTTCTGCTGAATTCTTTGGGTTAGCACCTACAAATGTAACTTCAGCAACTTCTCCCTGAAAATAAAAATTTATTTTATGAGCTCTAATAAAAGTACTTTTTAAACATTTTTATTGATTTCACAGAGGGACAGAGAGAGAGAGAGATGATGATGATGATGATGATGATGATGATGATGATGATAAGAGAGAATCATTGATTGGCTGCCTCCTGCACACCTCCCACTGAGGAATGAGCCCACAACCCGGGCATGTGCCCTGACTGGTAATCAAACTGACCTCCTGGTTCATAGATCAAGAAATATTTGGTCTCTGTCCCATTTCCTGGCACACAGCTCCTAAAACCTATGGAATCTCTCAAGTGATGATCTGTTTGTATGCTAATGAGATGACTTGTGATAGAGGGCTTCTGAATAACCTCAGGATGAAGGCTAGTTGCCAGGAGAACCAACCAGGTGATCAGAGGGTTGCAATTTTCCACTTCAACTCACTGAACTCTGGAGAGGGGAAAGGAGCTGGAGGTGAGTGAATGACTTATGGCCAATTATTTAATCAATTATGCCTCCATAAAAATCCCTAAAGTACAAGGTTCAGAGAGCTTCCAGGTTGGTGAATGCATGAAGGTGCGAGTATGCTTGAAGAGGATTTGCAAGCTTTGTGTTCCTTGCCCCATATCTTTCCCTATATATCTCTTCCATCCGGCTGGCCCTGAATTTCATCCTTTTATAATAAACTGGCAATCTAGTAAGTAAGCTGTTTTTCTGAGTTCTTTGAACCATTCTAGCAAATTATTGCACCCAAAGAGGGTGTGGGAATCCCCAATGTATAGCCAGTTGGTCAGAAGCACTGGTGACAACTTGGATTTGCCATTGGTGTCTGAAGTGAGGGGAGGGATGCAGTCTTGTGAGACTTATCTCTTAACCTGTGGGGTCTGCACCTACTTCAAGAAGACAGTGTCAGAATTAAATTGCATTGTAGGACACCAAATTGGTATTCACAGAGAACTTGATAATTGCTTGGCTTGGAGAAAACCTCCACACACCTGCTATCAAAAGCATTGAGAATAGAATGTTGAGAAGAGAAACAGGGATAAAGTACACTAAAATATAACCTACACTCTCAACTTAAACAATGAGAAAAATAATAATAATAAAATCTAAGCTGGCAGAAGGAAGGATAAAAAAAAACCTGAAAGGAAAAAAATCAATGAACTAGAATACAGAAAAACAATAGATAAAATCAATGAAGCTTAAGACCTTTGAAGATACAAATTACCAAATTCAGGAAGAAAGAGGGGACACCATTGCTGACCCTACAGAAATTAAAAGGTAATATTATAAGCAACAAAAAGGGAATATTATAAGCAACTTTGTCCCAACAAATTACACAATTTCTATGAAAGGGGCAAATTCCTTAAAAGATGCAAATTCGTAGAAAGACACAGATACCCAACTATTATAGGAAGTCTGAATAGGCCTATACCAACTAAAGGAAATGAGTTAGTAATTTAAAATTTTGTCATAAAAAGAAGCCCAGGTCCATATAGCTCTGCTGATAAACTAACTCATCAAATATTTGAAGAAGAAATTATACCAGTCTGCACACATTCTCAGAGAATACAGGAGGGAACACTTTCCCACTCATTCCTTGATACCAATGTTACCCTGATACCAAAGGCAGCCAAAGACCACATATGAAAAGAGTCTGCAAATATCCCTCATGGAGATGAATACAAAACTTTTTAGCAAAATATTACCAAACCAAATTAAACAATATGTATAGCATACCTAATGAATATTTATTTAATATCTGAAAGTCAACTAATGCAATACACCATATCAATAGAATGAAAGACAAAAACCACATGATCATTTCAGTAAACATAGAAAACCATCTGAAAAAATCCAACAACCATTCTTCACAAAAACTCTCAACAAACTAGGAATAGAAGGAAACTTGTATATGTCCTTTACCTGAAAAAAAATTACCCTTAATTATTGAACACTTTCCTTCCAAGGATTAGAAATAAGACAAGGAAGTCCAGTGTTATGACTTCAGTTCAACAGTGTCTTGGGAGATTCTAGCCAGTGCAAGAAGGGGAAAAACTAAAAGCATCCAAAAAAGAAATCCAAAAGAGAAAATTAAACATGTTTGTATCCATAGATAACATGATACATGTAGACATTTCTAAGGACTTAACCCTCTCCCCACCTCAAAAAAAAATCTATTAGAACTAATACATAATTTAGCAAAGTTGAAGGACATTATATATAAACTAGAGGCTTGGTGCACAAAATTCTTGCAAGGGGGGTGGGGCGGGTCCCTCTGCTGGCCTGCGCCCTCAGTCGGACATCCCTCTCACAATCCAGGATGCTGCATGCACCAGTGACCATACCTTTTCATACAGGTGAAAGGCATCTTGCTGTTGTATGGGCAGCTACATTATTTTGCCCTGATTATAAAACACAGTACATAACATGATCCTTCTGAGGCAGTAGTACCATTTTCCCCATCTTATGGGTGGGAAAACTGAAGCAGAGAGAAGTTAAGTAATTGGCTTTGTGACACAGTTATAAGTGTCAGAATCAGGGCTGACCACAACACGTGCAAGCCAGAGTCCATGCATGTCATTGCTGCATCATCCTGTTTTTTTAGTGTTAGAGTAGCCCTGCCAGGTTTTAATTTTTAAATCTAAGAGACTGTTCCCAATATATAGGGTAGGGTCCCTAGACGTGGCCAGCAATCAAAGTCAATCTGTGGGGAGACTGGCTGACAGGGCAATTGGGGGGCCTGCTGGCACCTGCCTTGGCTGGTGGCCTGGCACCGCCAGTTGGCCATCCCTGCCCCCCATCACCATTGCTGTTGCTGGTCACCTCCCTCTAGGGGAGCAGATGCTCAATGCAGGAGCTGTCCCCAGTCAGGGGCAGCTCCTGCATCGAGTGTGTGCCTCCTGGCAGTCAGTGTGTGTCATAGCAACCGGTTGTTCCACCAATCATTCTGCTGTTAGGTCGATTTGCATATTAGGGTTTTATTATACAGGACTGAAGGACAGTTAATATAAAATAGCAGTGGTAAAATCCTGATTCATTTCTATGTGCTTTTCCTACCCTTGTTCTAAGAGATAACTTTTCTGAGCTCCAATGAATGATTCTATAAACATCCATTTAAGGAGAAAAAGAATAACTGGGATTTTAGAAATTCAATTTTACATAATTACCACCTGAAAAATAATTATCCCCCCATTATCATGTTTGCAGAGCCTCTACAGAGATAAAAACAATTACCACAATTATTATTGCTAACAGCTTTTGACCCAGGCAAGGCATCGTTAGAGGCAGGTGGTGCCATTAACACCTTTCCCCTCACCCCCCACCCCCAAACACAGGCTTCAAGGGTTCCAAGATCTCACTGCGAATCTTACCACTCTGTATTTAGAATTCAACGGCTGCAGGACATCCCCAAAATTCTTGCCTATTGGCGCTCTATCCACAATATTAGGAATTAATGGTTTTATCAGTTCTTTGAAAAATGGAGGCTCTGGACCCCTGCTCATATTGGCCACTGTGTCCTAGAACAGAGAACATTTGCTTAAGGAGTGTACGACAGAGACAAAGACTCTTTCCCAAGCTCCCCATCCCCAGAAATGCCTTCATTAAAGAAATCTATCCCCCCCCCCCCCCCGCACCTTTCTCTCTTTCTCCCTTCAAGAGCCAACTACTTTAACAAAATGTGAGGGGCACCCTTGCTAAAATGTGGCCTAGGTGTACATAATGTAAACTTCTGTCACTAGAAGACAGTTTTGGTCATAGGCAACACTCTCACTTCCCTAAGCAGCGTAGTTCAGTGACCACGGTGTAAGCTTGGGAGCATGTTACACTCTTCAGATTCTAGGAGAGCCATTTTTTAAATGTGAACAGGAGTCTAACACATGATTAACTTTCATAACATGACACTGTAGTTAGTCTTTTAATTTTTACAAAGTGTTTAACCTCTCTTATCCAGAATCAATACCAAGTTCTTTTTCTAAATCTTATATATATAATAATAATTATGTTTTTAATTTAAAAGTTAAGACCAGTATATATCCCAACTGGATTAATGTGTTTTCCACAAAATTTGCCACCTTTAATAATGTCATCAAAATATTAACTTCAAATTTTAAATAGCTTCCATATGGATTTAATGTACTTTCATAACCACTTTATATAATTAATTTTTACAGCAGCCTATTATCACTCCCATACTACAAGTGAGAATATAGGCTTGGAGTAGTTTTCTAAGATTGCATAGCTAGTCTTAGATACCTAACCATAAAACTGTGAAACAAATTTCCATACAATGATTCCACTTTTCTTTCTAAATATCACTCTAAAATTTGAAGACTCTATTTCCATAGAAAGAACTATAGACCTATGATAACAATGAAAGTTAAACAGTGGTTTTCTCTAGGGATGGGTTATAAGTTTATACTTTTCTATGTAATCTGAATAATATACAAAGAGTTATAGCTTCTATGATGAAAAATAAAATGGTTCTACTTTGAAAAAAATGTATCAAAGCTCAAATTAAGAACATTATGATGAAACAATCATCAAAATTGTATCCTAATACCTTGTATTAAAACTTCAAACACACACACACAGTAAGCAATTAATGAGATGGAGGCATATGAAATTGCCAATATTCAACTACAGAAACGGTAATTTCATTTGTTTCAATTTAATATATCCACGCTCTTCCTTTGAAAGGCCTTTCCTGTCTTTGCTGTGTCATAATTGTTTCACACCTTCCAGGAGCTCTTATGGTGTATCATACAATAGTGGTTACCACCATCAACAGGCATTTACTAAATCCAAATTCACTCTCTGTTTCATTTCTTAGGAATACCTCATAGCTATGTATATTTTAATATAAAGGATTTTTTTAAAAAAACTGAACACTCACAGCTAAATTTCTTATTTTGCTTCCCTCTGTACCTCCCCACCTCTGAGACACACACGCGGACAATTTTTGATTACCGTAGCAATGGCCTTAGCAAGGCCTCTGTAGAGCTGGATGTAAGCAGACAGGGTGTGTGGTCCATAAATTGTAGATGCTGCCTCATACCGCTGAACCTGCAGGAAAGGCAGGGCCATGTTGTACACCATTCTGCTTATTTCAGTCCACTTACAGAAGTGTTACACTTAGGTGAGGGGTAGTGCTCAGATATCATGTGTAATTCAAACTAGCACAAATCAAGATTAATGATGACAAAGGCAGGGGGGGAGGGGAGGCGTTTTCATTTATCGCCTAAAGTACTTGGCTCCCATCAACTACGAGCCAAAGGCAGTGGCTCCTCATGGCTGGTGCCATTTGGCCGTCAGTCCATTTAATCTGAATGTAGATATTAGCACCCGCACTTAGGTCTATTTTAAGTTCTAATAGAAATGGTTTCCCCTGAGGAGTACAGCAGGAGAAAATTTTAACCCGCTATCTATAATAATAAAAGCATAATATGCTAATTATACCGGATGACCTTCCAGACAAGGCCGGGGCTGTGAGGGAAGCCCAGGTCCCGGGGCCAGAGGGAAGCCAGTGCCAGCAGTAGGGGGAAGGAAGGCCTACTCCTGTAAATTTCATGCATCGGGCCTCTAGTGGATATAATAATATCTTGCTACAGGGCTTATGATGAGGATTAGTTACGATTACATTTGCAAGGTGTTTAGCTAGTGCATTCAATAAATGGTAACCAGCAGTGGGAGCATTCCTGTGTCCTACAACAAGCTTCAGGCACCAGAAGCATCAGGAACAGAGTTAGGAATGCTGCATGCCACAACCCAGACTTACAACCAGGGCTCCTGACAAAATATCTTATTTCAGGAAAAGTGAAAGTCAGGGAGACTAGATTTCTAACCTGAACTTGTAATGGTCAACCTAGAACTACAAAACACAACTCCTACCTTATCATTCTCTTAATCTGTCCTAAAACAAAGTCATCTCTCAAAAACATGATTAAGTAAGTCTAGAAAGAAAACCTGCATTTAATACGATAGTCGTGGCCAGGGTATATTTCACTTAAATGATAAAGACGTTTTACTTTACCTGGTATTCTTCATAGGTGGCAATGTAATGTGTGTATACATTGCACAGACCCGAAATAACAACAGTCATATTCTGCATCCCATAAGTTGCAAACTCCTGGGAGGGGAAAAGAGATAGAACCCAGTTAAATTACTCTTCATCTTAAAGGTTATTATAATCTCAGTTATACTGGATCACAGGTATGAATCATTAGTATACGCTGTCTCTCTTAACAATATTCTGCCTACTGATGAAAACTGCCTGAGAATGCAGAGGTATCAGAGAGTCCTGGATAAAAGTTAGAGCCATAACTCTGCACTATAGTTGGACAAAGCAATGGATCTGTGAAAATCTTAATGATTGCCTCTGCAGATGTAGAATCTTCTTACTAAAATAAAGATATTTTATCAATTTCCTATAAAAGTATAATGGGAGGTTACTAGTTAATGATAGTAGCTATTCTCAGGCCCAACTAATAAGGCATTTATTGATTATGTCATTTTAGAACTATTTACAACACTTCTGGAATATAAATAAAATCATAAATATAAATAAAATACATAATTCTCAGTATGTGTTAGATTTTATTTAGATAAAATTTTAAGATATTAAGATACTCAGGGGTTATTTAATCCATAAAACCATTATTAATTTTTAAATTCCTAATACATAAATATCAATATATATTTTAACCTGACTATAGTTCTCTTATATTTTTAATTTATTCTTATAACAGAAATATTTCACATTTCCCTCTAGCCATTACTTTCAAGAAGTGTAAAACTCTAGTTATTTTAGCAAAGATTAATGTAAAAGGTGTTAGATCATATAGCTAGAGAATTCTCTTCACCAAATATAAATGCATAGATGTTATTTTATTTTTAACTTACTGCTTTAATTGCCTCCCGAAGTCTTCGTCCAGACATGGTCCTGAGTGAAAAAAAGAGAATTATCTAAGTGTTTTCCTACTTAGAAGATGTGCAAAGTATGCGAAATGACATGTAGTAAAAGAAAAAAAGTTATCCTGACTCATTACACAATCGTAAAGAATGTGGGAAGTCAATGACAAAGCTAAGCTAGAGTTGAGCCTTTTTCCTGGCTGTCGTATCTTCAAAACAAATTCTAAAATGAAAACAGATAACTTGAAGGAGGGAAAAAGAATCAATAAATCTCACTAGCAAAAGATCACAATCATTTTCCATTCATTGATTTAACAAAATATATTGGTTATGTTCTTTGTTGATAAGAGCTAAGACAAGTAGAGAGTATATTGTTTCTGCCACAAGGAATTTACCATTTTATTCATTAACTTAATCCTTCATAAATCTCTGAGCACCTACTACATACTAAATACTAGGTCTACTTCTAAATACTAAGGATTAGCAGTGTGGAGCTAACATTCTAGGGAAGACAGAGGGTCAATAAGCAAATTAAAAAGGGAGATGATGAGAAGTGCTATGAAGAACCCAAGGCAGGTTAAAGAATGAAAGGGAATGGTGGTGTCATCGCGGTGGTGATGGTGGTGCTGACGCTGTAGTGATGTTGCAGTGGTGTGGGTGGGTGAAGACAATGTTACATAACATAAGCAGGACTGGCATCTCTGTTAGAGCTCTGAGCAGAGAACTGAAGGAATGAAAGAGTTGGCCATGGAAATTACTGGAGCGCAAGTGTTTCAGGGAGAAGGAACCGTAAGTTCAAAAGTGCTAAGACAGGAGCATGTTTGTTGAGTCTGGGAACTGCAATGAAGTGGCTGAAGCAGGGGAGAGAGGGGAGAGTCAGATGGAATCAGACAGAGGAGATTGCTGAGATCACATAGGGCCCTTAGGCTATTGCAAAGGTCTGAGGATTAACCGAGAGTGAAATGGGAAGCCAGTGAAGGGTTTTGAGCAGGACATGGCTTAACTTGTGTTTTAAAGGGCTTCCTCTAGGTGTGGTATTGATAAAATACTCTAGAGAAGAAAGGGAGGGAGCAAGAAGGCAAGACAGGGAGAAATAATGGTCACTTAGGCTGGGGGTGGGGGTGGGGGGGCTGGGGAAGGGTCAAGGGACAGTAATAGAAAGTATTGGGAAGAACATAAGAATTTGCTGAAGGACAGGAAGTGAGGGAAATTGAAAAAGAAAGAATTCAGGGATGACTCCTAGATTTAGGCCTGAGCAACAGAAAAGCTCTAAACTTGCCTCTTACTAAGATAGGAAAGACTGCATGATGAGGAGATTTTAAACATTCTTTCATGCTTTTAAAACCTAAAGTAATTATTGCAAGAGTCTGTATTTTAATATTATTTCAAGTCTTCCTACTGACATCATAATTCACATCATTTTAATTTGGAACGATAAGTTTTCAAATTTTTATGTTTGCTTCAAGTTACACACTAATAACAAACATAGAGTGGTTTATTCTTCTGAGGTCCCACCAACAGAGGGTGGGAATATTTGTCAGTGACGCCAAATATAGTATGATGAAATACAAAGGAGTCAGTGCAGAATTAACTGCCCATGATAAGTGATTCCAACAGGAACACATATACAATAACTACCTTTTTTAAAGTTGCAATTCTTTTTTTAACCCTCACTGGAGGACATGATTTTATTAATTTTGAGAGAGAGGAGAGGGAGAGAGGGAGAGAGGGAGAGAGGAGGGGGGGAGAGAGAGAGAGAGAGAGAGAGAGAGAGAGAGAGAGAGAGAGAGACCAGTTGCTTCCCATCTAAGGATCAAACCCAAAACCTACATCTGTGCCCTGACTGGGAATTGAACCCAAACATTTTGGAGTACGGGACCACCTGGCCAGGCCACAATAATGACATTTTTTAACTACAAAATAAAAAAGAAGGACTTACGTAAGCTCTCCAGGGACAGCAGTTATGGCCAAGGACCCAAGAGTAATGATTTGAACGTCAACAATATCCGGGTGCCAGGGATGAGGTTTGGACAGCTAAGAACCCAAAATATTAACACGGCGTTAGGACTCTTATTCTTTCTATGGTCAAGACATGTGTGATGATCACAGAAGTTTATTGAAGGGTGCAAAAAGGTTCCAGCTGCTCTTGGTGTCTCCTGCCATCATAGACTGTATTTCTAATTCATGCTATCACATTAAATTTTTTATCTAGTCATAACATGTTAATCCAAATGCCAGTGCTCCATTAACCTGGACGTACTTTCTCATCTATGATGTCTGGGGGATGTGTCGCTGTGGAATCACGATGTGAACAGACGACCAAGGACCTACTGGAGCACGGTGGTGACTCTCCTCGTACGAAACAAATAAGTCGCTCCATCATTTGGAACAACTTCACTTAATAACTTCTTACTCTAAAAGCACTTCAAATTTCCAGTTACCAAGTGTTGCCTTACTTTCCACGTTTTCTCCAAGAAAGTCTATCCTTTTCCATACTCAAATTAGTGTAGAATCTTTCCCTCTGTTCCTTTCCTTTCCTCTTTCTTCTTCCTGAAGAATTTTAATTGAATATTAGGTGAAAAAACTCTATTTAAATTGTTTTTTACATCGACAGTTCGTATTATAAACACTGGCACCACACTTTGACATTGAGAATGTGAAAATCCATGTTCCAAAGGGATAGGAAAAGAATGTTGCTTTAGTTAATAACATTGCCTGACTTGTGAGAAAACGGAGACATGGACATGTTCCTTTTTATAGGGACTGACATGTTCTTCTCTACAAAGAACTCTGTGTAAACTCCTGACCTGGAGGGAACATAATGAATCTTAAGTAAGACAACTGTTATTTTTACTCTTCCTTTGTCTGTGTTTTTATTGTTCCAGTTATTTATCATAAATTCAAAGTTACAATATTTGCTAATCATACCCCTTATTTTTAGACTCATGGCATCCATACTTTTGACATTAAATATTTTGATGTGGGAATATCTGAATAAGACCTCCCATGCCAATACATGTCTACCATTCACATCCGACAGTTCCTAAATTTTAAAAAGCAATGCACTAATTTCACCATGATGACAAAAAATGCTTTACCTCTCCAGTGTGAATAAGGACTGGCTTTGGTTTCTGACACTCTTTGATTTCATCAGAGGGCCTGCCCAAGAGCTGATCCCGAAGCGTGTCCCAAAATGGATCTGATACAGTTGTTCCTGTCAGGAATGTTTTAATTAATGTGACTCCAATCCTCTGGAAAATGTCATCATTTTGACAGCTGTTGTACAACAATGCTTTCAGGAGTTTCAGAGATTTCACTAAGATTGTTATTTAATAATTACAAGACAGTCTGAATAATAGAAGAAGCAAAATTTCCTGTGTATCCTAAAATAGGAGCCATTATTTAATTAGATCTTCTGTGTGGTTGATAGAATAAAAGAATATATTTTGCTTAAAGTTTTGTTTCTATTGCTCCTTTTCTTCCACATTTCACGTAAAAATAGTCTAATCTAATAAAAGAGAAATATGCAAATTAACCCTCACTCCATTATACCCACAAGCCACACCCACCAACCAATCAGGATCAAATATGCAAATTAACTCAACTAAGATGGTGGTAGCCACGGAGCTGGAGTTGTCCCAGGCAATGGAGGAAGTCAGAGCCCTGTGGGCTCTGAGCTCTACTCAAGGCTACAAATTTTCAATTATAAAAGATAAACAAACCCCAGATACCTGCTGGGCTGGAACCTTGGATTGCCAGGGGCAACCCAGGCTTTGAGCAGGGTACCAAGGCAACAAAGTTTCAATTAGAGAAGTTAAAGAAATCCCAGATACCTGCTTCTAGCCAAGCACCCCAGTAGGGACCCAAACCCTAAAGGGCCTGTGGGCAGCCTGAAACAGCCATCAGCCCCTTACCCAGGCTAGCCAGGCATACCAGTAAGTGGACATTCCCCCAGGAGTCCCAGACTGCGAGAGGGCACAAGCTGGGCTGAGGGTCCCCTCTCTCCCCCGAGTGCACAAATTTTTGTGCACTGGGCCTCTAATATGATATAATTCACTGTAGACTTTCCATTTTGAAAACTAACAATGACACCTCCAATTTGAAATACCAGTTGTTTGGCTTGGGGTCCCTGAAAAAGCCTCTCTGGAATCCCCACTTACTTATCTACACACATACACACTATCAGGAAAAAACAAAAACCTTGCCTAAGATCCATAATCTGGGGAAATTTTATGTGAACTACAAAACCTATCGACTTAGAATTTATAATCCATTAGGAAAATATAACAATTACAAATGTATGTGGGTCTAATAAAAGAGCATCCAAAGTACATAAACCAAAGCCTATTATTACAGTGAAATCAGGAATAAGTTATAAAACCTAAAACAATCAGTTATAAATTAAGGAAGATCCTGGAAATACACACAGGAAGGGGACCTGGGACCACACGCCTGAGGCTCCTGAAGGCCTCTGCCCTGAGGAATTTTGGCTTCAGTAAAGGGATAAGAGAAAGAGACACTAATAACAAATTGGAAGAGCCAACTCATGTTGTTGAAGGTACAGTGACAACTCCCTTCTGCACCTCCAACCCCCGCCCCCCACAACGCACAGTTTAAAATTATTCACCCACAGAGCAAACCGCAAAGCGGATTTTGTCTCTGATCCTATTTGAATGAGTGGAAAGCTGAGTGATGGAAGACGCCCGTCCCTGGGAAATCTGGTTGTTCCTGCACATCCCTGAGTTTAGACAGAACCATAGTCAACAACGTAGTGGCTACAAGGAAACTCTCCTCGGGGACACCACCCCAGAGCTCCAGAAGCTGGGGCCACAGGTGCCCTGCGCCTGCACTCACCCTGCGTGAAGTTGAAGGTCCCAGCTCCATCTATTGTGCCAGCTGCGAAGCTGTAGCCCAGCGCTGGCTTGCATGTCTTTGCCTAAAGGAAAGATTTTTAAAACAAAAAAGGGAAAAAGGAAACAGAAGTTAAGCTTCCACTAGTGATGAGATGAGCCCCGAGCTCTACCCTGTGGCACAGTCAGTTGACAGCAACACTTGCCGTGTGTGTGGAGTTGAGTGAGACGGTGACGTCCGTCATGTTCACCCACTGATGAGCCGCAGTCAGGGGTCCAGTCAGCTCCTGGGAAGCCAAGGCATACAGCACCTAGAAAACCCGCAGACGCTCACGGTTAACAGCTAAAATGAACACAACCACTGCATCCAGCAAGTACCAACTGGGAGAAGCGTCTCTCAGACAAGTATTACTCTGCTGGGTCCATAGCAGTGGCCACTACCTAGGTGATCTCTCTGCCAGCCTGCTGCTTCCCTGAAGATTGAAGGCCCTGGATGGCTGACCTGTGCTTTTCCCCCACAAAGATGAAACCGTGGTGATCCAGGATGTGGCACAAAAGGTCCCAATCTCACTGGAAAAACGGTCAAGAAAATGTAAGGTTAGAAGTAGGAGGGCTGCGTGACTTTCTTCTCCAGAACAAGAGTGTATCCTCGGGCATCCTCAGTCCTGAGTCCCCTCGCAGGGCTGGCTTGAGGAGATGCCACAGGGCGGCTCGAAAACTTCAGGCCCCCCTTCATCTGCATCAACTCCCCTAACACCCCGCTCCTCTTCGATGATCTTTTCCCCCAATGTGGTCAATTGATGTTTTTTCAATCTCATGGAAAAAGTGAGTCAACCCATGATTAGAAATGTTTTTACTGATCTGTACCATACTACAGAGGCAAATCCCGCTTGGTACAAGTCCCTTTGCTGGAGACCTAACTCATCTCCACACCATCCCAGTTTCAACTGCCCCCTGGGAGCTCTGAGCTGAGTGATCCCAGATGCAGCTGCCTGCCTGGTGAGGAGGGAAGTTGTGCCTTGCTGAGAAGAGAAAGCAGAATGTGGGACAAATGCCTCTGGCTCCCAGGCCCAGAAAGATAACAAAATTTCTGACACCTAATTGTGTCACAGATGCACTCCCTAAATAGAATCTGTTAATTTAGAGCAATCCACTGATAATACCACAGTAATTAAAAAGAAACTGCAGCAATTAGGGCTGGCTACTGTCTGGTGTTTTTAAAGGTGCTTTTGATCTTCCTTAATTGCTGCTGAGACATTTTAGAACCGTTGGAACAAAATATTTACTTACACTCACAGGCATACGTGTGTGTGTGTGTGTGTGTGTGTGTGTGTGTGTACAACAAAGGTATAAGTAAGCTATGAAAAGGAAGAGACTTAACTCTCGTTATTAGAGATATCTCATCATCAGAGACAACTTATCCTGTCTTTTGGTCAGAAATCTGTCTCCATTGAAGCTGACACACAATATGGGACTAAATGAAAGATCAAATTTAGAAGAGGGAAGAGGGTAGAGTAAGTTATAGTAATCTTGCTATAGACCAGGTTCCCTCGTCATCAAAAAAAAAAAAAAAGGTTAAGAAAAGATAACATGCCCTAACTGATTTGGCTCAGTGGATAGAGTGTCGGCCTGTGGACTGAAGGGTCCCAGGTTCGATTCCAGTCAAGGGCATGTACCTTGTTTGCGGGCACATCCCCAGTAGGAGGTATGCAGGAGGCAGCTGATCGATGTTTCTAATTCTCTATCTCTCTCCCTTCCTCTCTGTAAAAAATCAATACAATATATTTTTTAAAAAAAAGAAAGAAAAGACAACATGGATGATCTTTGCCATATCAAGGAAGACTAGAACTCATTTGAATGCAGATTGTGAGAACAGCGAGTTGTGGGGCTCAGCTTTGCGTTGTCACTGAAGAAAAAGTTAAGAAAGGTATCACCATTAAACCAGTATTACAGGAAATGTTGAAGGGTATTCTTTAAGAAGAGGAAGAAGAAGAAAAGATTAAAAATATGAACAATAAAATAAATATGCATCTATCAACAATTGAATCTAAAAGTCAAAATAGCCCTAACTGGTTTGGCTCAGTGGATAGAGCGTCGGCCTGTGGACTGAAAGGTCCCAGGTTCAGTTCTGATCAAGGGCATGTACATTGGTTGCAGGCACATCCCCAGTAGGGGGTGTGCAAGAGGCAGCTGATCGATGTTACTCTCTCATATATGTCTCTAACTCTCTATCCCAATCCCTTCCTCTCTGTAAAAAATCAATAAAATATACTTTAAAAAATAAAAGTCAAAATAAACAAGAAATCTAACAAACAAAATAAACTGATGAATAAAATAGCATCAGAGGCATAGAATCATGGAACAGACTGATGAATCTCAGAGGGAAGGAGGCGGGTAAGAAGAGATTAACCAAATATTTTATGTGCATATATGCATCATCTATGGACACAGACAATAGGCTGGTGAAGGCTTGGGGCGGGGTGGGAACCAGGGAACCAGGTGGAGGGAAACAATGGAAGGAAAAGGAGGACATCTGTAATACTTTCAACAATAAAGATTTTTAAAAAGAAATGGCTAAGTGATTTGGCAGGCACATCCCTGAGAGATTTCCGAGCCTCTGAAACAGTCTGGTCATACATACCACGCTAATTGAAAACTTTACAATCTGGCTATCATCCCACTGCCCGAAGCAAGCCCTCTGGCCGAAGTAAAATGACTTCTTATAAGTGGTTGGACCGGGCACTCAGAGAGGGATTCCTGTGTGGCTTGTGTGAGAAACCTTCCCACTGCCCTGCAGCAGCAACCAGCTTTCCAGACCCCTCGGTGCTGCCTGAGCTCTTGTCTTCCTCACAGTTAGGGACTTCCTAAAGAACAATGTCAGCAGACCTTCAAGAACAACCCTATACAATCCTATATAATAAAAAGCTAATATGCTCATTAGACCAAACAGCAGAACAACTGTCTGGACAACCTTCCAGACAAAGCCGGGGCTGCAGGGGAGGAGCCCCTTGCACATATTTCATGCATCGGGCCTCTAGTTTTAAACAAAGATCAAAGAGTGGGTGCACGGCTTACCGTAGCTCTCTGGTATAGGATCCGTCCTATAATTTGTGTGCTGTCAAGCATATCCTGTCCAGGTCCCATAGCCATGCACATGGTAGCCTTGAACAAAATGAGACAGATGTGTTCTTGGTGAATAATGCAAGTATTTTTATGCCTGGCTGGTATGGCTCAATGGTTGAGCATTGATCTATGAGCTAGGAGGTCACTGTTCAATTCCAAGTCAGGGTATATGCTGGGGTAGCGGGCTTGATCCTCAGTAGGGGACATGTAGGAGGCAGCTGATCAATGACTTTCTGTCATCATTGATCTCTCTCCCTTTCCCTTCCTCTCTGAAATCAATAAAAATGTATTTTTAAAAAATAATTATTTTAAGAAATGGACAATTACAAGTGAATTTAAGCAAATATAATTTTAAGACACATTATAGCTTTTCGTATGAAAAACAAAAACATTAATTGAATTGGAGCAGTGAATATCTTTAGAAATCATCTATTCCAGCACCTAACTTTTAAAAATAAGGAAAATGAAGCTCAGGTGTGCTAGAGGATTTGCTAAAGACCATTCAGGCAGCTAAGACCTAATGCCGTCTCTCAATTGGCGGCACACGTCTCTACTTGCTTGTTCTTGCCTGTGGCTCTTGGTCATGATCACCTTAAATTGAAACGCAGTTAAAAATTATATTGTCAAAGCTAGCTGACCCTCAGGAAAAAAATCAGTAAATAAATATGACTCTATACCTTATTTCTTACATCAGAAAAATTTGAGATTAATAGATATTTCAATATTACAAGTAAAATAAAAAGTATTAAAAACATGAGTGAATATATTTTAAAGTCTTAAGGGTATAGAAGACCTTTTTAAAATTATGTACCCCAACTCAATACATCTGACAACTTAAATACTTTAAATATTCATATGTGGAAAATGAAAAAAGATGAAAGACAACTGACAAATCAAGGGAGGGTTGTATTGTTTATGACAAACTAAGACTTTAAAATATTAGGAACTTGGAAAAGTCAGAAAGAAAAAAATACCTTTATTAATACCTTTCAGTTCATCCACATTGAGTTAGATTAGCTCTTATTTGCAGTAAAAAGCATCATATGTTTATATCAAAATCATCACCTTGTATACTTTAAATTACACAAGATCATATGTCAATTATATCTCAATAAAGCTGGAAAAAATAAAAATAATCGCCATAATGAATACATGATGGATGCCAATGAAATAGGCAATTCACAAAAAGAAATGTAAATAGCCATTCAACATGAAATATGTTCAATCTCATGAATAATTAAATATAAGTTTAGGCTGCAAAGAGGACTCCTTGCATATTGTGTTGGTGAAAACAGAAAGGCTGGCAGTCCTGGTGTTGGTGAGAGACTGTCCCTCGTGCACTGTGGGGGGAGATGTGACCGAGTGTTAGGGCTATGTGTAGCATACGTTAGAGGTCCTTCCTCTCTGACAGCAAATTCACTTTCAAGAATCTGGCTTATTGCAAAACTCTTACTCACGTGAAAATATGTATGGCAAGCAGAGTGACCACAGAATGTTTATATCAAGAAGGGAAGAAAAGATGGGAGAGAGGGTGTGAAGGAAGGAAGAAGTCAGGGAAAGAAAATGTTCTTCATCAGGGGAGTGGTTAACTATGGTGCTCAATATTGAAAATTATGAGGGGTTTTATTTTTTTAAATATGTTTACATTCATTTCAGAGAGAGAAAGAGAGGGAGGGGGGGAGAGAGAGAGAAACATCAATGATGAGAGAGAATCATTGATCAGCTGCCTCCTGCACACCCCCTACTGGGGATCGGGTCCACAACCCTGACCAGGAATCAAACCATGACCTCCTGGTATATGGGACAATTCTCAACCACTGAGCCACATTGCCAGGCACGGAGGGAATTTAAATGATGTTTTAAAGCACATTTACTGGAAATAAGGAAGCAGGTTATAGACTAGCATTACAGTGTGATCCCACTTATGTAAAATTTTACATGCATATATATGCATGGATGCACAAAATATCTGGAAGTTCAATATAATTTTAACAGGTTAATTTATGGGAAGAGGGGTGCTCCTTTTCATAGCTTTATTTTCTGAACTTTTTCATATTACGTGAATGTGTAACAAGCATCTATCTTTTCCTAAAAAGCAGTAAAACCCTTTCTGAACTTAAGCTGTTGTGTTTTTAAAGAACCCACGTTAAGGCAGAACACATGGCAGCATCGGCCTTGTTTCCCTCTTCCTCTTTCTTATGTGAATCCTGACTTTGTTCAGAAAGCCGTCTCCCCGCTTGTGGTCAGTGTTCCCGTTCTACTTCCTGGTGAGTCTAAGTCTCTGGGCCTGGCTAAGATTGGCCAGGAACTCAACTTAAGCCACTCAGCACATGCCATTCCCCCAGCAACTGTTTTGTTCCGGGGATGGACATGTGACAGCAATTGGCCCAGTCAGATAAGAGAGAACTTTTATTCTATGTTGGCGAACTCCTCTCTCTCCTACTTTATATGGGGGTGGGCGGAGGGGAGCACACACCTTCCTTACTGCCACCCGCAGTCCTGCAAACCTAAGAGAAGCCAACCCAACGCATGGAGGGGAGCAGTGGAAAACAGATTTCTGTTGGGGGAGGGGGCATGACTTTGTTGTAATTTTTTCAGATTATAGAGTAAACTATGCTCATTGTAAAAAATAACAAAATGTATAAATACAAAATAATGAATACAAAATAATAAAATGAAACCTATTTATAATAGTATCAAAAAGAGAACATCATAGTCAACAATACAGTGTGTTTCACTTTGTCTTTTTACAATGATACACTGATTTTCAAAACCACAATCACAATGAATATACATTATTAAGTCCTGATTTTTTTTAGTCAACATCATGTATTATGAGTTTTCCCACTTTAAGTATTTCAACAGAAGACTTTAAGTGGATGCATAATATTCTGTTGTGAATAAGTATAATAATGTTTTAACCATCTCATCTATGAATTTTGTAATTTAGTAAGTAGTTATCAAATCTACTATGAATTAATAATGTGTAGAAATTTTGCAAATAAAGGATAACAAAGAATACTTTCTACATAAAAATAGCAATATATAATAGAAAGGTGTAATTGTTGAAACTATATTGCTCATCGGGTGAGGTCGATTGGAATAAAGTAAATAGCCCAGAAATAGTGTTAAATAAAAGCAATATCACAGCTGAAATGTTCTTTAAACACCAAGAATAAGACCCAGAAATGAGCATCTGCTGCTCATGTCCACGCTGAATAATCTAAATGAGCTTGAGGGAGAGAAGAAGCAGTTGAATAAGTGATGGTGCAGCCTCATTTGTCTTTGAAACTTACCACACAGATCCATATATAGTCATAAAAAAAATTTTAAGACAAAGTTGAGTGGAAAACTGAAATCCTGGACCAATAAAAAAATAAGTAAATAAGTCATAAATGTTGTTTGTGGTTGCGCAGACAAATACATAGGCAGTCAATACATAGGTAAGTGCTGGAGAGGGGGCAGGACGCAGGTGAGTAGGGTCTTTCCCTTTTGACTGTTCTCTATGCTTTCATGTTGTTGGAGTTCTAACAGCAAGATTTTTGCAATTTTAAAAGAAACAAATTGGTCTTATTTGTTTGTGTGTGTGTGGTTGTTTTTGTATTGTTGTTTTTTTAATCCATAGCTTTACGAGTGAGTGAGCAATGTCTCAGGCAGACAGTCTGGGGCAGTTTCCACAGAAATGCCCAGGAACCATGTTTCAGGTGGTCCATGTTTGGGAGACGATAGCTAATCTCTGACATTTCCTAAATTGCCTCACCGTTCAAAAAACTTCACAATCACATAGAAAATTATAATTTTATCTCATTGACATTTTGTGGGTGCTTTGGAGCAGAGCAGTTGATAGAGGTAAGTAGGCCGGTGTATACCTGAGGAAAACCTACTTGTCAATGAACGATGAATCTTCAAAGGAGACATGACATGCAAAAGCAAAGATTTCCTGGCCTAGGTACCTACCCCGCCAACAGGACAAGAGCTGTTGGCATTATCACAGGACTCTCCCGTGTTGGCGCAACGAGGGCCGAGAATGTTGGGGGACACATCTCCCAGGTTTGATGAAGCGAAGGCTGCTACAAACGGCCCCTGCAACAGAAACAGCAGTCGCCTTTCATTCCTCCTTCCTCACGCCTCCCATTCAAAGCGCAAACATTCCACCTGCTTCGGGGAACTATTCAAAACCATTTGCACACATTAAACAGGAGGAGGTACATGCAATATTCTAAGGAAATGCTTTACTCCGGAAAAGACTCCCAGAATAGTGCTCTTGCTGTTACTCGTGACTTTCCAATTATCAATAGAGCGGCTTCAAGCAGGACACTTTCCCGTTTGTGCCTCAAGCCGAAGCTCGCTGACAAGGAACACAGCGGGCAACACCAAGTCACAAAAGGCTGACATGTCAATCTTGCCTCTGGTGTTGAACCTAGAGGTCCAAGATGCATTTGCCCTTTAAAAATCAGTATCGTATTGGCTTAAAGAGAGAAGAGCCAATCCAGACTTTCCTGTCGTGAAATTGAACCTAAATACAGTATCCACCACCCAGGCTCGCGCTTCCACACATTGTTTCTCTACCTCTTCAACCGGAAGTAACATGTCCCCTTAAGAATGGTACAAGGCAGTAACCTCAAGCCACTGTTCTACCATTCTATGCTTTCTCCTCCTCCTCCTCCTCCTCCTCCTCCTCCTCCTCCTCCTCCTCCTCCTTCTTGGTTGGAACTGTTCCAAGTGACTTTTTTATTGCATTTATTGAGGTGACATTGTTTAATAAAATTATATAGGTTTCAAGTGTTTAATTCTGTAATACATCATCTGTATTATTGTATTGTGTGTTCACCACACAAAACAATTCTGTCACCATTTGTGTCCCCTTTACCCTCTTCTACCTGTCTCCACCCCTTTCCCTCTGGTAATCAACATACTGTTATCTGTGTTTATGAGTTCTGGGTGTTGATAGGTTTTGTGTTTTGTTTTGTTTTTTGTTGTTGTTGTTTTGGCTTCACTTTTTTCAACCAGCCTCTTAACTCCCTTCTCCTCTGACAGCTGTCAGTCTGTTCTCTGTATCTATGAATCTGCTTCTATATCGCTTGTTTATACCATTTCATCTTAAATGTCTTAAATTTTCTTAGAAAAGCAAGTATCAGAGATCATGATGCTAAAAAGACAATTTATTTCAAAGTGCCTAGCACCTAGCCAATGATCACAAATGAGAACCTCCTTACTTTTCCCTAAAATACTAGCTAAGATGAAAAAATACAGTTTTGTCAAGGGCCCGGGACTCTCATGCCATCATATATCCTGCATTCTAGGGCTTAGGTGCAGGTGGCAAGCAGACAGGGTCCCTCCTCCCACCTAGCTAGCTGTAGCCTTTATTGCATACAGATCTGAGCAGCATCTGGAGTACATGGACTAGGTTCCTGGCCCCCATCTCTGATCTGGTCACTCACTGAGTTTAAATGTTACAAACAAGTCTGATGGCTTAGGGCTGTCTCTGACTTAGGCCTTATGACAGGAAAGTAGAACAATGTCCTAGAAAGAAAATTCACATGAAGAGGGATGTCTGGACCAGTGAAAAGGACTCGGCATCTGTCCTCATTCAGATTATTATACTATGAAAAAGATGCTTAATACTTTTATAACTCGGAAAACAAAAGTAAACATCAATACAATTTACCGTGTTTTCAAATTGATAAACTGATTATATTTTACAAAAACCTTGAACTTGCCCTCCTTTATCCAACTAATTATAACTTTATGAAGCAATCAATATAGGCAGTGTTGGACACAGTTTATTGGTCCTTTTGAATTTTTCTTTCCCTACTTGGTAAGATGTAAATTTTTTTTATCCATGTATATCAGTATGTGATGCCCATACTGACACTTTACTTTGAAAATTTGAATCAGCTATTTTGAATATTGCATGAGTGATGATACTCAATGAATTAAGATGAAGTTTTCAATAACACAAATTCTTACCTGTCCAGGTAAATGTCCTTTGTTCTTCTCTTGCTCAAATAGGTAAGATGCATAGCCCATATTGTCGCTATTTACAAGGTGATTGGTGTTGTTCATGCTGACAGGGTGGATGGCAAACCAGCTGTAACAGAGCAAGAAGCCTAAATTAATGAAGAAAATCAGATGACTGGGATCAAAAAGGATGACTGGGATTTCTGTTATGTTCTCCCCAACAGAAAAAAACAACAACTTAATCATTAGGCATTCCATATTTAGGTGCTTTCATTGTTAATGAGCTTACATTACTAATAATATACTTAAGAAGTCTCATCATTGACTTAAATGTACAATACAAAACTATTTTTATGAATATTTCTTCTTCATCATTATCATCATCAGCAGTAGCAGCAGCTTTTAACAAGAGCCAGCCAAGGTTGGTCAGTTATCAAATGATAACCTAAAGAACTGTATGACATAGACTTTGTCCTTCAAAAAGGCACACATATAATAATGATTCAAATTAGTCTAAATGAATTCAACGGACACTTACTGAGAGTCTGCTGTGTGCCGGGCCCTGAATAAACTACAGTTTGCTTTCAGAATCTTCCAGAAGACAGAGATGTGAATAAATGCCTTTACTACAGTGTGACAAAGGTTATAAAGTGTTTGGGGACCACAGATGACTAGCAATTATTTCTTAAGGGCATTCCGAGGAGACAGAACAGCAGAGTAACAGCATGGAGGCATGAAAGAGGATGGTACGCATAATTCAATACAGCCGCCTGCACAGTAATAGCTTACGTGTAGAGATTTACAGTTTACAAATTAACATCCCATCTGCTACTTTATTTGAACTTCACAACAACCCTGAGAGAGAGGCTGTTAATACCGCCACTCTGCAAGGTGTCTCAGAGAACAAAATGGTGGCCCACTTGCCATAGGACCAAGGCTCAAGTTTGGGTCTTGTGACACCTTGTCCAGTAGCCTTTGGAGATCAAACCTCCACTCGGTGAAGAAGATATTTATACAGAATGAAAGGCTGTAAAGCAGAGGAACTGGAATGATCAAGAAAAGAGACATGCCAATTCGTAAAGTTTTAAGCTAATTTAGGATTTTAAAAACATATTTTGTTGCTTCAATCCTTCACTGAAAACTTTTGAAACATTTCAGCTTCCATTCCTACCTACATGATACAGTGCTGAACATTGACATAATGACTGAGGATGTTTTTGGGCTTGAAGGTCATCACTTAGGATTCAGTCCCATTGCCCAATAGATGTATATCAAAGTATGTAGGTCAGAGGTGGCCAGCATAACGCCCACGGGGGCTGGGTAGGCGATGTCAATGAGGCGAGCTGGTTGGTGCAACCAGGACTGGTGGGGATCTGCGGGCACTCACACATGGGGAGGGCTACAGTCTCACTGTGCTGAAGCCGAAGTGCCAACTGGGAGTGTAAGCCAGGGCTGCCCGATCTTCCAATTTTTTTTTTTTCTTTCAAGAGAAACCACAAACCTTGTTTTTGTGAAATATTCATCTACTTAAAAATTCTTACAGAAATAAATGCATGGAAAGAAAGGAGGGGAATGGTTACAAATTGACAGATTTAGGACATGTAACCAATAGATAGCACTTGTGAACTGTGCTGGGCTACTGATTCAAACAAAATAACTATAAAAGACTTATTAGGACCTAATAGAAGGCGACGAACTGACTTCGGTTGTGGGCCTACTGACAATAATCAAATCGTGTAACGTAGAAACTCATATCCAAAACCTACATGTTTATGTTGACCAATGTCACTTGAATCAATTTAATAAATATTTTTTAAAAGACTTATTGATGCAATCAGGAAAACTAAACATGGGCTGGGTTTTAGATCCTATTAAGAAATTAATTTTAATTGTGTTAGCTGTAATAACAGATTATAATTATACTTTTAAAGCATTTATCTGATACTAAAATATTGATGAGTGAAAAAATATGTCTAGTATTTGCTTTTAAATATTCTAGCAAAACACACAAATATAAAGGAGCAGAAGAATGAAATAGAATGGCAGAATATTGCTAGTTATTGAGCTGATTAATAGTTATGTGGA